>JAUEPT010000218.1:0-51530 GCA_030435635.1 Armillaria borealis | reverse complement strand
GATGCAATTCATCGAGAAAGTAAGAGAGGCATGACTCCTCTAGGGTATATGACCTTCCAAGTCGCGAGGAGGGAGGATCAGTCGGAGAGGATGTTACGAGGCGTCGCTCTGGAATTCTGGTTTCGAGGGCTAACACCATTGCCCGCTCTTCGTATCTGTCAAGAACGCGAAACAGTCGGTTGGCCAAAAGATGTCCTGTTTCATTTGTAAATGCTGCCTCGTCAGACACAGCAAAAGGACGGGAAAACAGAACCGACCAAAAGTCCGGTACAGATCAACGTAAAAAAACATCCCGACAGACGACAACCTTAATTGAATCGTATCTGCGCATTGCGACCCTTAACCTTCTCAGAGACGGCGTACGTCAAGCGGGCATCAATGTCGGGCGTCCAACACCATGCTGCGAGCCAGCTGGACAGATACGTCTAACGGATTGTGAATAAGGCACTCGTTGAATATGAAGAGCATGGACGAACCCTCAACAGAAACACGTTTGAAGCTTGAAGGATTTTCCTCTCCTCATTACGCCGATATCGACTCTGAACAGTTAGAATCCAAGCAAGCACATTCTTTGAAATGTCATACGCCGACTTGAAACAAAGCGCGCAGAAGGTCTGTCACTGCGGCGACTGAACATTGCCGGAGAGCCTATAAAGCGCCGCAATGAAACAATGAAACCTCATGGAGATCCTGGTACCAGGGTCGAACATCTATAGGAGGTGCACCAGATCAGCCTAGAAGAGGTAGAGGAAGGGGTCAGGATGTACAAACGATCTGCTTGACGAGTTCGACTTTACTTCAATACCACATAGCAAAAGCCCTTTCCTGACGCACTTTCGTGATGAGGTTCCGATGCTCTGCAATTTTCTTGAGACCATCGGTCGGTGTATGGCCGCCGCGTCCGTTTTACCCTCCTCGCTGGGCGGGTTATTAGACTTTCGGTAACCCATGGCTCCATTCATCGACTTGCTTACACCCGGGACCCACAGCCAATTACTAGGCTTCAGTTTATCCGGACCACGATGTTCCACAACACCCCATGCAAGTATGCTCAGCGCTCATGAAGGTCCCTGTCCGCCGGCGAAAGAACCAGCATGCGCTGGCATAAACGATTATACCGGTGCATGAGCGTGCGGTGCGCGTCTTCGTACGAACAATGCATGCGTTATAACCTTACGGGAGGATAAGGATCTGCGCTTGAGCCATTGTTCCTCGCGCAAACTCGGTTCGACGGAAACCATGCTCCGTAGGCCATGTGCGCAAGCGTAACACGGCTGGGTGGGGAAAGAGTTCGCAGCATTGGGATGTTCGATGTCGGTGACGAGGCGAGCACTGTTGAATGCACCATCATCGTTTCGCAGTACAGACTAACAT
Organism: Armillaria borealis; assembly: GCA_030435635.1. Classification (NCBI taxonomy): domain Eukaryota; kingdom Fungi; phylum Basidiomycota; class Agaricomycetes; order Agaricales; family Physalacriaceae; genus Armillaria; species Armillaria borealis. The sequence continues at coordinate 50,156 of JAUEPT010000218.1, read as the reverse complement.
CGTCAGATCACTTTCATGTTGAGAAGCTGCATATCTTACTGAAAGTTGTACGTCTTCGCCAAGTCATCGATGAAATACCCAACTTGAAAAGGCTATCCCTCTTCGCTAAAGACAAGGTCTTAGGTAATTGAGCGTGGCATCATAAAGGGACGTACCGACAGCACTGCTCCTCATACCGACGCCAAAAATGGAACCGGCGTAGCAGCCATCGTACGACCGCAACAATTGAAGGGGAATGGACGGTCTTCCGGCGTTGAGAGCAAAAATCTATCTGTGGGTTCCAATGTGGAAACCTGTGGCGCCATGCAGACGGCCGTGGGTACCGTCAGCTGTTGCCTGGTCCAGACCGTCACTGTCGTCGTCGTCCACTGTCGGGATCTCAGCCATACCTACTTCCTACACCTGTAGCTCCGCTTCCCCTGCATTAGCCTCTACCTCCCGGCACAGTCCTCCTTTGAAGGAGATATATCTCTCTCTTCGTCTTCGAGCTCCCGAATTGTTGCATTTCGGTCGTGCAGCATCCGAGCTGCAGAGATTGACGTTCTTCGTCTGATGAAGATTTGGAGGCTACCGAATCTTTGCGTAACATTAGGTAACATAACACTAATGGATTTGTGGAGTGGTGTTACGTGGAGTACGAAGTTGAATGGTGCTATCGGCGCAAGGTCCTAATTAGGAACGGAGCCAGGCTTTCTATATCTTGATGGCGGAGGATCGGCAGGCGTCAAATCGATTAGGTTTCAAGCTTGCCGATTTCAAGCCGGCCAAAACATTTCGACAGAATACTTATATTGATTGCTTCACTTTTCGTTGGGTAAAAGTTTGCGGTACGTGTTATTTCATTCTTTCATTACAAGATAATCACTCAAGTTATTTACAGACACGCTCCGTGCGAGTCGCTATCCACTAATAACTATAGAATGATCGCCGTCTTGTTATTCTCCTCGCAAGCTTTGGAACCGTGATGAGAAGTACCTTCGATGCTGAAAAGCTTCGCTTCGAGTTTAATCGGTAACGTGTGCTTGATAGTTGACGAAAGGTTGCTAGTGGAGGTACGTCTTTGGTACTCTCCTTGTCGGTAATGGGATTACTGATGTCGATCTCAGTGGCAGGAAATATCGACTCTCCAGCGACTTCACAAACAGACGAAGTGGTGAGGACTTGGTTAATTTTCGTCAGAGTTTCGATAATGAATGTGATATGAATCATATGACGACAGATTAGCTATTACAGAATAAGTTTTAGCCGGAAGTTTGGTTTCGCCGTAGCTCTCCCAACTCAGGCTTCTTGCTTCAGCGGTCACACTCATCCTCATGCATCTGATCTACCCACCGGAGCGATGGAGACCAGGAATCGTTATGAATGCCAAAAACCAGCGTTTGGGACTGGGAAATGGACGTAATGAGGATCCTCAGGCTGTAATATGACGAAAAACTTCGTTAGACATATACTATGATATGGACAAACACAGGTCGCATCCTGTCCGTCTCGCTGCCACGCTTGGTCCCATGCCTCTTGCGCAGCCTATGCTTTCTAGCACAACATTCTTGTCTTAGCAATTGTATACCAAATGGTGCGTTCCGTTTTCGTCATCGTTCTGTTCCTTACATACTGAAACTTCTGTGCGCAGCAGATTTCAAGCCGTCAACCACCCCAAGAAACCTTACAAAGACTCGCCACCAAATGCAGCTACGCCCCGGTACGATTGTGCCTTCTGAATAATGTGATCCGCTCATTAAATCTGCTGCATAGGCGCAGCTCGTAGATCCCGAGCTTCAGGAAATATGTCCTTTGAAGATGGTCGAGAGCAGGCTCGCACGAAAATTTGGCATGACCTCAGCTTCTCAGGGCATCGACTCTGAGTCTTGCAAGAAACCGGAAGGCGTCGTAAATTACCATGGAGACTCCGACGTTTCTACGTCGTCCTTCTAGCTTTCCTTCGAAAGGTCAACCAAACAGCGTCAAATGGCGATGATGTAAAGGAATTGCATATATTCCGTCTCAAAGACGCATCGACTCCACTTCGACTCCTCGACGGCTATCTGTCCCTGGCCCGAAGAATGTATACCCTAGTCGTTGATCCTTAGGCTCATCCCCGTTGTCGTAGGCTCCATTCCCTGTTGACGCGTCTCGGTTTGGGCTGTTTTGATTGGCATAGATGCCTACGAGTCTAATCCCCTGTATGGCTGTGCATCGGACGCATTATCAATGAAGAGATTCATAATTGACATCGGCACTCCAGAACATCGATCCAATGTCTCCTCGGCTCTTAACACTTTTTCGTAACGATCCCTTAACAACTTCCCGTGCCAACATCGGCAACATACTCCACAGTCTCATCGACAACCCTGGAATTGAACGAGGCAACAATACCATTGTCTATTATGCCGGGCGTGGGTCGAGCTACCATTGTTCCGGGCATTTCTCACTGCACCGGATTTGAGGTGCAGATTAGGTGCAGCCATCGATCGCGACACGATAGACACCGATGGACCTCCAATACACGATATTTACGACCGAGAACTCAACGCCCCCTTCACAGAAATCTTTCGCTCCAATGGGCATAAAATAACGTTCTTCGCAGACTGTTGTCACGTCAGTGGTATGAGCAGGGATCCAGATCCGGAAATAGGACTACACTTTACGTGCGCGACTCGCCCGGGTTCAAATATCAATGATATGCTACGCGCTGCCGATGAAAGCCTGTCTCGCCATCTATCTGTGCTATCGAAGAATCAGGAGCCAGATATGGGTTCTCACGTAATTCTTGCAGTGTGTAGGAATTATCAGTATGCGAAGGAGACTTTCGGAAAGGAGGGATACGACGGGGCTTTTACGAGGTCGCTTGTCAGTGAGCTAATGTCCGGTGGGGGAAGAAGGATACGACATATGTCGAACTCAGCGAGCGTCTGAATCAGGCGTATTTCCAGACTCCAGTTGTTGCTGGGGACCATAAATATCGACGTCTTTGGTATAGACATGCCCATACTTACTGATACCTTTGCCGGTCATATCAGGAAGCGTGACTTCTTAATTTCACTTTAATGAAGACGGTGCAGATGATCTGAAAATATATTTTATCTTGCTAGAGAGGGAACGCTTATTTGGCCACCAAGTTGGGCCGCCAGTACATGTAACATAATGAGCGCATCTGTACGTATGCGTAGTACCAATAAAATGTTGAGGATTGTGGTTTCACAGCCACTGGGCCGACGGCTACGCCGTCTTTTGTTTTACATTATTTTGATTTTCGTATCGATCACTACCGTTTCTTGGCTTCGTACCACCACCACCTACGTATTGTCCACGAATATACGTTCGTTCGAGCCATATCCGTCACGTCCTTTGTGCCTGCCGACGTCTATTCCCAACATAAAAATGCTCGTATGGTATGAAGAAACTAGACAGGGCCGCCATGTGCTCTCCGGTAATATTGATTATCCTGTAATGGAAGTAAAGAACAACTCGGCGCAGAGACGAGAAGCCTCGAGAATCTAGTCTCCCCTGGGCAGACTCAAATTAAGAACAGTCGAGATTTGAAATAATCGAGAATCGGGATCTTTACACATCTGAATCAGCTGTTCGGATCCACCGCGGCGCTTCTCTGTTGATCCTTGCCGATCATCTGAATCTCAACTTGTTTATCCCAAGGTTAGAGCAACCGTCCAATGTCTGTCTGCCGCGATACTACGTACCAGACACGGCGACGCACTGCTTGGTATCATCGTAACGGTACAGTATACGAAGGATTGCATAGAAGTAAGTATTAGGTATGAGCTTGTTGTAAAGGCGAGATATACAACCCTTAAGGCACCCATGCCAAGGCCTAGCATCTTTCATGGTGCCTGATACCAAACACGCTCGTGTTTGTGGTCCCCAGCAACAACCGGAGTCTGCGAACAAGACTGATTCAAAAGCTTAGTGAGCCCGACATATGTCACTTCCTTCTTCCAATCGCCCGATTCCAGTACATCAACGAGCGTCTTGGTAAAAATCCCGCAGTATCCTTCCTTTCCAGTGGTCTCCCTAGCATACTGGTAATCCCTACACGCTGCCAGAACTACGTAAGAACCCATATCGGGCTCCCAATCCTTGGATAATACAGATCGGTAGCAAGGAAGGTCCCTCAGTCTTTGGTCCGCCGCGCGTAGCATATCGTTGACGTCAGAGTGGAAAGTCGGGCGTGTGGTGCGTATTGCCGAATCTCGGCTTTGTCGTTCAAAACCGGTTGCATGGCAGCAATCTGTAATAAACGTGATATGATGTCCCTTCACACGGGATATCTGCGTGAACAGAGTGCTGAGCTCTCGGTCACTGATGTCCGGTATCCAGTGCTCATCAGAGTCAATGGTGTCACGGTCGATGGGGCACAGAGCCTCGACGGGACAATCACCCGTCTGGCATATAGATTCTGTGGACAAATGCTCCGAGCAATAGTAGCTCGAGCCGTGACCGGCGTAATAGATGATTATATTGTCGCCAGGTTCAATATCAGGGTTATCAATGAGACTGTAGAGCATGTTTACGATGTTGGACCGGGAAGGTGTGAACAGATCACTCGAAGGGGTGGGATTTTGAGAGCCAAGGAGGCATTGGATGCGTTTTTCTGGTACGCCGACGTCTTCAATTAGGGATTTCTTCACTAGTTTGGCGTCCGACACACAGCCGCGCAGGGGACTGGACTGGTATGCGTCGATACCGATGAGGACAGCCCAAAAGCGAGATGCATCGACGCGGTGCTGGGTCTAGGACAATTGGAATAAACAAGGGTCGATGTAATGGATGTATGCGCTTACGGCTGGGGTCTGGGTAAGTTGAGAATGGGGAGCTGGAAGGCTACGACGAAGACGGTTAAGTCGATTCAATTGCTTTACGTCATCATTATTTGGTGCCGATAACTTCAATGTTCGAAGGAAAAGCAGGACGCAGCAAAAACGTCCCCATAGTGATTTGTCTCGCCTTTGTGCTTCTCGTAAAACTGCCGCAGAATCGATGCCTTGGGGGGATACCATCCCAAACTTTTGTGCGAGCCGCCTCTCCACCTCTTCTAAATGCTGTAGTTCCTGCATGTCTGGACGTTGAGGTAGTGCCTATGCGGTCAACCTGATGAGAAAGAGCTGCAGCGTCTAAATGTGAACTCGTACAGGGGAACAGCTGTCTTGGGGGATCAATCCTGGTGAGGCCGTGTGTGTCCGATCGTTGGGAACGTGTTGCGCCTGAGCATTTGTTCGATATCATAAGCAACCGAGGGAATGACGGATAAGAGACATACAGTCTGATGGAGGACCGAGCGGAATGATATGTCGCTCATTGTAGACGAGTCCCCGATGGTGCATACAGAGAGTCAGCGAGTAGCTTCGCGTGGTGGAAGGACACTTTGCCGGATCTCACGCCAACATCAAGACGTGCTGCTGTGAATCCTTAGTCAGAAGAAGCGCATTCATATAATGAAAAAAGATGTTCCCACCAGTGACTCTAAGATTCGAAGTGTCAGGGGTGGATAGAAGAGCAATTCATTCTTCGCATTTGGTGACGAATAAGTCGCTTACAGCTGTCTGTGAAGTCACGCTTCGTTGTGTCGTAGTGTCAAAGCTCAAGGATGTTCGGCGTGTTGCGTAAAAAGAAAACCCACGACAGTTCCCGCAAATTTGTCCGGTTCTGGAATATTCGAATAGCATCGTCCTGGCTGAATAGCCATTGATGTTGATGACCTGTCATTTAGCCGCTGAAGAAAATATTAGCTGCTCAGGCTGAAGCTGCAATGGATTGAAAACTATCAAATTTATGATTTGTGACCGGTGATAGCGAAGCGGCAGATAAAATTATGTCGACCTAAAATCATGTAAATATGTGACACCTGCTCCGCCTAGCTTCGGCAGTGACAGGCTTGAATTGTTCTGCCACCAGGATCAATCATCAGATTGAAATAGTAGTGATATCACTGCACTTTTGAAGATTCCGAGTGCCAAGTTCTAACCTTAGTACGATACAGTCTGCTTGAATACTGATCGCCGTCCGACCTTCACGGGGATTGTACAAGTATTAATGGCGAACCTTAATTACAACTTTCTTAGTCCCTATGTAAGATTTACTAGAGATAACAGGTTCTATGTTCACCCTGCTTCAAGTTGCGTCCGGCCGCGCAAATCACTGAATCAGTGGCGCAAAATGTTTGTACTTAGGTAATCGGACCGCCGTTCCGGTACATCAGATTGTTCGTTCGGTCTGGGGACGATTTCTCTCCGACTTTTTTTTTCTTTGAGAGTTATACATTATTTTGGAGTCCGAATATACTTTTTGACTCTAAGAGGTGCCTGTAGCCTAGTCCGACATTATCGCGCCCCACATGTGGATCTAGCATTTGCCGAAGGCCCCACAAGATTTTAAAAAATGGACCACAGCGCGACCCACCACATCAAAATGGATAGAGATGATCACGAAGTAGGTCTTGTCAACTGGAATAATCGCATAGCTATACTAACGTCCTGAATGTCCCGAAGAATCCCGAGCTGTCTGGAGGTACAACATGGTAGCGTATATGCGCAACAAGCACCCGCATGTCTCCCCAAACAAGTACGTCAATGACTGGACACTTGCAACACTCGAGGAGAGCCTGATGAAATATATATGGTTAGCACGTCAAGAAACAGGAGCAGACCTCAAAGGGAAAAGCACACGGGGCTCTTGTCATCTCAGAGGCTCACATGCACAGCTCGGCGTTGGCACTTAGGTATGTCATTAGCATATTGTTTAGTAGCCAATGTTATTCAGATGAGCAGGGAGAAAACGAACGAAGATGCGACGGACGGAATAGAGGCACCAGGGGATGATTTGGAGGATTTTCAGCCAGCTCGAAACAACGGTACTGTAGCTCCGTGTATGGAAGCAACTTTGGAGGACCCCTTACGCTGACTAATTCATACTATTCATGCAACCAGGAGGGTCTTACCCCTTACGTTGCCTAAATTAAGCAACCGCCCCGCAGGGAACGACAAATTTTGAGTCACTGCTGGTCACATCCTAAGAATTTTGGACTTATCTCGGGTCTGACCTAAGCAACCGACCCCTCCTTACGCCTTATGGACGTTGATAATAGGCAACGCATACGTTGCTTCCATACACGGAGCTACAGTAGGCGTCGCCAAGTGATTGAGGGTTCTGATGAAGAGGATGTCGAGAATGAGGGATCACACATGAGGAAGGTCATAGAAATGAATCAGTGGCAGTAAGTGATGCAACTATGGCCCAGGAAACGATACTAGAATCATCCATTGATAGATTATCGCATGCAGGCAGGAAGCTGTGAAACACAGGTGGCTTCCTTCATTTGTCCTTCATGTCTGTGTGCCCTCACCTCATGCTAATCATCTTGCATGTGTTGGTCTCGGGGTCTCGCGAATCTTGCAGTGCTGCACGCTTGGGGAAGCGAAGGAAACGATGAAGCACGCGGTACGTGGACTCAGATAACATTATGTAAGTATCCCAATACAGTACCTTTCTCTCGATGTGGTATGTTTTTCCCGCAGAGGGAGGTCGGTCGAGACTCAAAAAATGAATAGACGCGATGTACTTCATTAAAAATTTCGAGATTCTTGTGAACATTAGTTCCTTGTGATTCAGTGGTGTTCCTTTCCCTTACCACTGAACCGCAAGTTCTAATAACCATATGAAAGCCGGATATAGCGCATTATATTCTTGTACAATAAAATGACCACGTGTAACGGTTTGGTAACGGTGTAGTCTTATGTAGCATCCTGGAACCAAACGCACTGGTCCATATGGTCCCCAGCAACTACAGGAGTCTGGAATTGCGAGCGATTCAGGAGCTTGGTGAGACCAACATACGTTGTATCCTTCTTCCAGTCATCCGACCCCAGAACGTTAACAAGTTGCCTAGTGAAATCCCCGCCATATTGTTTTCCTACAGGAGTCTCCCGCACAGTCTGGTAATCCTGACAAGCTGCCAAAATTACATGAGAGCTCATATCTTCCCGCCACTCTTGCGATTCAACAGATTTATAGCCAGGTAAATACCCCAACCGTTTATCTGCAGCGCTGAACATACCATGAATATCGGAATTAAGGGTTGTGCGTGTGGAGCGTAGTCCTGTTTTTGGATCTGGATCCCTGCTCACGCTCCCAGAGAAACAACAGTCAGCGATGAATGTGATCTTTTGCCCCTTGGTGTAAGATATCTGTGCAAACAGAGTATTGAGCTCTCGGTCACTGATGTCGGGTATCCAGACATCATTGACATCCTGGGTGTCGCGATCCATGGGGCACAGAGCTTCGATGGGACAGGTACCAGTTTGACATGAAGGTGCCGGTAGGGAATTCATGGAAGCTGCTGGTGTATCGGATTCTGGAGTGAGGTGCCCTGAACAGCGATAGCTCGAACCGTGCCCAGCGTAATAGATGATGATATTGTCGCCCCGTGCAATTTCAGGGTGGTCTATGAGACCAGCGAGTGTGTTAACGATATTGGCACGAGAAGGTGTCAACAGTGGATCATCGGAGGAGGAGGAGGGATTTTGAGAGCCGAGAAGACACTGGATGCGATGTTCTGGCACCTCAAGCTTGTCAATCAGAAGTTCTTTCATCAGCAATGCGTCCGATACGCAACCTTCTAAGCAATTCAATTTGTATGCATCGATGCCAATAAGAACAGCCCAAAATCGAGATGCATGGTATGGGTACTACAACCGCGGGAATAAGCCAAAAACTTAACATTTGCGAATGCACACTTACGGGTCCAACTTTGATCCGATCATGCGTAAAGCGGGTACGAAGGTGGTAGAGCTTCTGTAAATCCGCTATATCGTCGTTACTGGGCACAGATATGTTGTTTTGAAAGAAACCTAGGACAACGCCGGGAAGCGTTCGTGATGCCGACTCTAAAGCACGCCTTCTTGCCTCCTTCCGGACTGCTGTAGAGTCTATGCAAACACCTTCACAAACATCCGGTAGTCCTGGGCAAGTCGCCTCTCCAACTCCTCCAAACGCCGCAGTTCCCCGAGGTCTGTAGGTGGACGTGGGGTCTATTTAACAAAAATGATGAGAGGTGCAGAACGCCCACAAAGTAAGCCCGTACCGGAGAAATTTTATTTTTGGGGATCATTACTCGTGAGGTTTCGTGTTGTTCATGGTCTAGAGGTGCACCAGCGGGAGCCTATGAATATTAATACGAAAGAACCCGGAGGATGAATCAAAAATGCGTACCATCAGGAGAGCGACCTAAAATCTTTTGCCAGTGGTGTGGGTAGTACAAGAGGCGTTGATACGAGACATATCAATGTTAATGACAGGATACAACGTGCTTCACATCTGGGGAAGACCGTGAGATCGAAAGAGTGTGACAACAGATTCAATAATATATGCTACCTTGCTAGTCACCAACCAGTCACCCATGGGAGTAACGAAGAAGATCAGAGATCACGTATGTTTGTTGGATGCATGTCGTGCACGTTGCTTACAACTCTGCACCAAGGGCTCGGATACAAGTGGCCATGTAGTATATGTGGCAATTGCCTCATGACACTGGTAAATGGCGAGCGTACATCTTTGGGAGGTCACAAAAACTTACCAATACCATGATATTGGAGCACAAAGTCACTAGCCAGACCGAGTATCTCAGAACTTCGTCTACCGGTGAAAATATTCGTTATAGCTTAATATCAAGGTAGCCGAGAGGTAGATGCCATATCTTCCTTGTTTGTAGCATTAAATGCGCACCAGAACGGTCAACCGTCAGCGGGGAGAAGACGGAGCAACACGAAGCTTTTCCTGAATCCCGAATAGATCTTAGTATAGAGAGCCATCGATCCGTGTAAGTCAATGAACTGAACGAAGTCTACGGGGAAAGGGAAACAGCGGGAATGACGCTGCTGAAACAGTGAAAACCTTCGGGACAGCGGACCGGAGCTTTGACCATCATCGATCATCTTCTATCACTGGCAGGATTCATAAGTGAAGGAAACTCGTTTTCACTGCGAAGTCTGTAGCTCCTTCTTCATTTATTTTTCCTTGCGGCATTTGACTTAGGCTTGATCGAATTCATGCAGACGCCCAGCACGAAAATAGCTTAATTGGCTAGGATGACTAGGCCTATTTAAGTAACGTATTCAACCAAATCCAAAAGCCCCTCCTGGATCGAAATGACAGTAGTCATTGATATACGCTACTTTAAATAACAGTGTGCGCTTGTAGAAGGAGCGGCCGATTTCGGTGCTATGTGGTGGCGTGGTCGGGCAACGCTTACTGGTTCCTGGCAGATGCTCTACACATCGTATACCCAGCTTAGCGCCAAGTTGCACGTTGGCATGCAAAAATCAAGCCTTACTTCAATAGCACCCTTGGAACTCTCCCTAACCCTCAATCTGCACATAACGTGACTTATATAAGGTTTAACGAGTGAGTGTGGTCACTGGTGCAGTCTCTAATGCGGCGCACGTCTTCATTTCAGCTTCTTCCTCCATCCTCAAGGAATGTTTCTATGACGGCAGCTGAGCTTAATGTTCTCGCATATCTAAGACGGTCACAGAGAGCCATGCCGGTGGTGGCTTCCACCTTCCTTTTCCTGGATGTCTTTCTCAGGTGGCGATGACTCGTTATCATGCGTCGTGCATGGCGACTGTGATTACCACTAGCTCAACTGTTTACAAAATCACCTGTTGAAGATAGTTCATAAACCGATAGCGGTACGCCCGTGGAATGCCACATTTCAACCTTAACGGAAATCATTTATCTTCAGCGACATCTTCATCCGATAGTTTATTTTTGTCGGGATTGAATGTGATGGGCTTGGAACTCTGTGCCATGACGATAGGTCAGCTTTCAGCCGGTGGTTTCGTTTCGCCCTAGATGGCTTCTACTATTACCACGGTATCGACTTCTCATGCCTCGTATACATTGTCCACTAGATCTAAAGCGACTCGTGTACGGCGGTTCGACCAGTGGAGTGACGCAAGGTGCGCTTGGACGGGGAACTCAAGGGGAACTGAGAAGATTCTCGGGCTTTGATAGGTCGAGAAGATTCGTTAAGCGCCTGGTTGGGGGGCGCGCTTATTGGACCCATTATCCCGTCTCATCATTTACTTTTGTCGGAAGAAAGTAACCCATGAGGATAGAATGTTCTACCAAATGAGATGAGAAGAGTGGCTACGGGGGTGTCATTCGTTGGATAATTCTGGTCTAACGTTCGATGATGGCTTGACGCATGGTGACGCGGCGACGGGTAGGTAAATAGGCTTCTTCGTTTAGCCGTCGTCAGTATTCATGTGCTTCACTCAGTTCTTAAGTGATGGAAACAATACAAATCGACTGTATGGTTCGAGTGAGGTCAATATGGAAGGTTCTCGGCCTCGATACTTGCGCAGACATACCTCATAGGTCCTGAGGTGATATTACTTGGTCGGGTTTTGTGAGGGAGCGTAAGGTTTGGCTACGATCGGGGCTACTTTCCGCGCCAGATTGACAAGAATTGTTGCCCTAGTGTGAGGCGCGACCGTTAGAACAATGGATTAGGCTACGATGTTCGCTTGGGCTACCTTGCATACAGTGGAGTAATGGTCAAAGATTGTTTTATTTCAATAAACATAATTATACAGAATGCTCACGTTAGAGCACCCAAGCCAACACTTAATCTTTTACACCTAATACCAAACGCGTTCGTATCTATGGACCCCAGCAACGACCGGAGTCTGAGCGTCCGACTGATTCAGAAGCAAGTAAGCTCAACATATGTCGTTTCCTTCTTCCAGTCGTCCGACTTCAAAACACGAAGAAGTATCTTGGTGAAAGTTCCGCCGTATTCCCCGCTTTCCAAAGTCTCCCTCGCAGTCTGGTAGTCTCGACACGCCGTCAGACCTACATGAGAAAGCCTATCTGGCTTCCAATCATCCGATAATATAGATTGATAGCCAGGAAAGTGTTCCAGCCATTCATGTCCAGCGCGCAACATACCGTTGACATCAGAATGAGTAGTGGTGTATGCTGCGCAATTCTGTGTCTGGGGTTCGGGAAAAACTGTGAGCGTAACAGCAGTCTGCGATGAACGTAATCTTATGGCCCTGGACGCGACATATTTCCGTGAAAAGAGCGTCGAGCTCTCGGTCGCTGATATCGGGTACGTAACGACCTTCGGCGTCTAAAGCGTCGCGATCGAGGGGGCACGGAGTTTCAACGGGACAAGAATTTGTGTCGCATGTAGGTTTGAGAAAATGTTTTGCAATTATAACGGGCGCCGTGCCCTGCGAAGTAGATAAGAATATTGTCCCCCGGATCGATTTCCTGATTGTCGATGAGACTATAGAGCACTTGTAGGATATGGTCGCGACAAGGCATAAGAGATCGCCAGAGGTGGGGTCTTCAGAGCCGAGGAGACACTAGATACGTTCTTCTGACATGCCCAGGTCGTCAATCAGGAAACACTTCATTGATAATTTGTCCGAGACGCAGCCACGTAGGGGTCCGTGCTCACAAGGTTCGAACTGAGCAAACAAACAAGCGCGTCGTGTCGCGTTAGCGCCCGCCGCCGAGGGACTTCTGCAGTGCGCCGAATTCTCATGGAACCCATTCTGTTCTCGTGCACCGATTCATGTACCAGACAGTCGGTTGTTTCTGTCCACCGACGTTCGGTAACGCGAGGTAAAGCCGCACTCATGCGGGGGCCTCGATTCAAAATGCGAGCTTTGATGGGCAAGTGAAGACTACGCTCCCTCCAAGACCTCAGAAACGGAACACCTTTTATCGCGCCCAAACATCACTCCGCTATCGGACACGATGCAGGGAAGTTCCATAACAACTGTTGAGTGTCGAAGCGTCTCGTCGATACAAGTCTGCAGGTACGAGAGACCACAACGATATTAGGCAGTCAGTTTTGTGTCCTTGACGCGTAGTACTGCACAATAACGTTTAGTCCGCACATCACGATGAAAAAGAGAAGCCTTACTTCAGATCACGCTTCGAGAAACTTCTGCGGTGAGTTCTTCGCAACAGATTGGATTACCCTTAATATTGATTCAGCCCAGTCGTCAGAATAATGGAAAACGATGCGTACTTGGACATCCTTCCCCTGCTTGAGACTTAGCCAAGTAAATACTAGTTCTTGCTGTAGATGCTGACAACCTCCTCGAAATAACCATGAGTCATTGCTGCTGCGGCATCACTCTCCTGACTTCTCTGCCTAAACACAGCGTTTGGCCGCGTCGAATTCATATACTCTCTTCGTCCGTTTGAGAGCAAGTACCAACTGTACTATTGTAGAATAATATGCCCATACGTCGCCGTAAGAGTCTATGACGGTAGCTTATCCCTACAAGGAACAGAATAAGCTGTAGATTTGACTCGATATGAATTGCTAACGTACAAGTTAAGAAAGCACCCACCACGGCCAATCCACACCTGACCATACAGCCTGATGTCCTGATCTCTGTGGCCAATCCTGAGGTGGCGGGTCAGGCACAATATACTCTAGCGGACAGCGCGAAGGCCACTGGCGTCAAGTCAGAGTTTCGGTTTGTGACAGCCGGAGCACCTCTGAGTCTGTTGAAGCACAAGGACGATTTTGCCAGTGAGTACAACACGTTCCTGCTGATTGAACGCGGAGGTCTCATCCAGGTACTCGCCACCCCGAAATGACATCAGCAAAACATTAGAAAGCCGGACGCCGAGTCTCTGCACCGTTGCATTGGGCCCGAGCATACTGACCGAACGAACAAGCCGGTTGCTAGTTCCTGCCCGTGAGTGGACAGTGAGCCTTCGATATTCAGACAAGTCCTGTTAAATATCACCCGGTGTGAGGACGAGTGATGTTCAGGCTGAAGGCACATACCGAAATCCAACATAATACGGAGTGAATGTCTTCGAAATCACCCCACTATCACGCTCAGACCATCTCCAAGGTATCCCACATCGTCGAGTTGCATAGACGATGGCACCGAGGACCGGGACGTAATTCTCAAAACCACTATTCAGTGCGACCCGGGAAGTCCCGTATAGCAACAGCAGCGTACAGTGGAAGCATACAAGCTTACAGGGCCATAGCGACGTCAGATCCAAGGCGATTGTCGAGCTCTTTGTAGAGTATGCTTTGTGCGCTTGACGCGAGGTAGCGTATGGCTACACATGTAGTATTGCATGACAGCATTTAGCCACAGTCAATAAGAAAGGCATAAGCGTGCTTTACGGTCGTAACAGATCCTGCAGCCACGATAAACGAGGCCTTCTCTACGTTTATCCGGGCCACGACGTTCCACAACATCTCTTGCATGCATGCTCAGCGCTCAAGGACGTCCCTGTCCACCGGCGCAAGAACCAGCATGCGCTGGCATAAACAATTATACCGGTGCATGAGCGTCTTGATACAAACGATGCGTGCAATATAACCTTGCGGGAGGATAAGGATCCGCGCGTGAGCCATTGTCCCCCGCGCAAGCTCGATTCGACGGAAACCATGTTCCGTAGGCCATATTGCACAAGCGTGACACGGCTGGGTAGGTGAAGAGTTCGCAGCATTGGGATGCCCCATGTCGGCGACGACGCGAGCACTGTTGAATGCATCAGCATCGTTTCGCGGGTACGGACTAGACATTGTTAGACAAATTCCACGGTGAGAAGCTGTATACCTTACTGAAAGTTCTACACCTGCAGGCGAAGCTGCTTCCAAGCCATCGACGAAATACCCAACTTGAAGCAGCCTTCCCTCTTCACTAAAAAGGTGATTGAGTGTGAAGAGACTCAGAGCTTGGCATCGTAAAGGGACGTACCGACAACACTGCTCCCTATACCAGTGTCAAAAATGGGACTTACGTAGCAGATGACTGCAGCAATTGAAGGATTGGACTGGACGGCCTGCCGGCGTTGAGAGAAAAAACAGACATTTATCTGTGGGTTCCAATGTAGAAACCTGTGGGGCCATGTGGATGGCCGTGGGTACCAGTGTTACCGTCAGCCGTGCCCTTGTCCAGACCGATGCTGTCGTCGTCGTCCACTGTCGGGACCTCAGCCATACCTACTTCCTACACCTGTAGCCACGCTTCCCTTGCATTGGCATCTACCCCCCTCCTTTGAAAGAGATGCATCTCCCTCTTCGTCGTCGAGCTCCCAAATTGTCGAATTTCGGTCGCGCTCTGTAGACAGAGATTGGGGTTCTTCTATCCTTGGGCAGATTCGAAAAAGTTCTGGAGGTTACTAAAGCCCTTGCATAACATAACACAGACGGATTTGTGGAGTGGTGTTACGCGGAATACAAAGTCGAACTGGCGGCGCAAGGTCCCAAAAAAGAACAGCCATGTCCAGAGCCCTGGCACAGCCACCACGTGTATCCCAAGCTTACCGGTCCGAAGCGTGGTCTGTCCGCCACCAGCACCAACACCAACACCAGAATCTCCGACATTTACTAAGTACCATCCACCTCGACCAAGATCTCGGATCTCAGATCTCAGAGCCCCCGCCGAGGCTTCAAGTTCAAATGCTCACCCAACATATTGTTGGTTTCGGATTCGGTCCAGACATGCTTTGTCATTCCGTCATCGTTTGTGTTTCCTATGTGTTTCCGTGCTATGGTTTTGTGGACATGCCCCTTCTCTGGGCTCTCAAACTCGTGTGCCCTGTTGGTGGTCCGTGCCTACTTACTATTACTTCTACTAACATTACGTTACTAATATTTATCTTTTCAAAGTACCCCGCAAAATGTCTATACTTACTCGTGAGACGTATGCAACCGTGCGATCAAAACGGTATGAGCCTTTGCGGCCACGGCTTGCCATGTCAGGGATCGGGACCTTCAAGTTGTGCCTGTACCAACACCAACACCAACGCACCACTGCGGAGTGACGTGCGACCAAAATTTCTGTGCTTCTAATTTCTACGTCGAGGCACCAGAGTGGATGCTCTCTAGCATCAAAGTTAGGTCATCGTTGGGCAAAAGTCTACGGTACGTGTTATTTATGGCTTTCATTGCAAGAGAGTCATTCAAGAGATGATCTAGGCCATATAGAAGTGCTTGCATTAGTAAAATTCATGGGTTACTAATTATTGGCACAACCGCACTCATCTGTGTTCTTATGTATGGTGCTGTCCACTCGTGGCGACGGTCTGGCGCGACGACACGCGTACCTCTTCCAACATGCTTCAGGTAGGACACGTTCTTTGAATTTTATTCACCCTTAAGCTTTACTCTAATTTCTTGAGCACTAGATTACATAAACCTCGAATATCACTACCATGGTCGCGCTGGGTAATAATGCATATATACGTACTTGAGCCATCCCCAAATTATTTTTCGCAAGTTTTACTTGCGCATCTGGAAGGAAGACGCTCCGTATGTTGACAAGAACAATCCACTTGACTTATGCACGAAGGAAGGAAGCATATACGCAGACCAGCCGTTTTCGCCGAATGCGTCTGTGTGTGTTCCTTCATTCCTCTTTTCCCATATCATTGGCCCGACTAGTAGAACGATACAAAGTCCTAGCACAAGTACTGGCGAGGACGAAGCATATGCTCCAGGTATTCTCTCGGATCAAAAGATGGCCTATACCTATTACCGGTTCCCTGGGTCCGTGCAAGTCGCGATCTGCTATAGGATGATGGCCGTCTTGGTATTCTCCTCGCGAGCTTTGGAACCGTGAGAAGTACCTTCGATGCTGAGAAGCTTTGTTTCACGTCTAATCGGTAACGTGTGCTTGATAGTTGACAAACCGCCGGTTGCTGGTGGAGGTACGTCCTTGCTACTCTTTTTTGTCGACAATCGGATTGCTCATTCGGATCTTGGCAGGAAATGTTGGGTCTGCAGCGACTTCACAAGCAGACGAAGTGGCGAAAAGTTGCCTAATTTTCATCAGTGGTTAGATATTGAATGTGATATGGATCATTGATGAAAGCTAACTTTACTAACAGGGTAACGTTTAGCCGGAGGTTTGGTTTCGCCGTCGTCTGCCAACTCAGACTTCGTGCTTCAGCTTAACGTTCACGTTCAGCCTCAGCATGTATCGGATCGATTGTCAATCAGAACGATGACTAGGAATCGATCTGAATGCCGAAAACCAGCGTTTGGGACCGGGAAATGGACGTAATGAGGAGAGTCCTCAGGCTGTAACATGACGAGAGGCTTCATTAGACGCATACTATGATATGGTCAAACACACGTTGCATCCTGTTCGTCTCACTGCCACGCTTGGTCCCATGCCTCTTGCGCAGCCTATCCTTTCTAGCACAACAACATTCTTGTCTTAACAATTGTATACCAAATGGTGCGTTTCATTTGGTCATCGTTCTGATCCTTACATACTGAAATATCTACACACAGCAGATTTCAAACTATCAACCATCCCCAGAAACCTTACAAAGACTCGCCACCAAATGCAGCTACACTCCGGTACGAGTGTGCCTTCTGAATGATGACCCGCTCATTAGATCTACTGCATAGGCACTGCTCGTAAATCCCGAGCTCCAGGAAATATGTCCTTTGAAGGAGGTCGAGAGGAGGCTCGCACGGAAGTATGGCATGACCTCTTCTGAAGGTATCGACTCTGTGGCAGTCTTGCAAGAAGCCAGACGGCGTCTTAAATTACCATGGGGACGTTTCCACAGCATCTTTCTAGCTTTCCTTCGAAAGATCAACGAATCAGCGTCAAACAGTGATGATGTAAAAGAATTGCACAGGCTCTATCACCTCCGTCTCAAGGACGCGTCGAATCCTCGGCGGCTATCTGTCCTATTAGAATCACCTACTCCGGACCGAAGTGTAAGTGTATATCCTAGTCATCGATACTTAGGCTCATCCCCGCTGTTGTAGGCCCCATACCCTGTTGACGCGTCTCGCTTTTGGGCTGTTCTGATTGGCATCGATGCCTACGACTCAAATCCCTTACACGGCTGTGTACCAGACGCATTATCTATGAAGAGACTGTTAATTCACATCGGCATGCAAGAACATCGTATCCAATGTCTCCTCGGCTCTCGAAATCCCTCCCGTAGCGATCCCTTAACTCCTTCCCGCACCAACATCGTCCACATACTCCACAGTCTCATCGACAACCCTGATATTGAACGAGGCGATAATATCATCATCTATTATGCCGGGCATGGATCGAGCTACCACTGTTCTGATCATTTTTCTACTGCACTGGGATTCAAGTGCAGAAACAGCGATGTGTGTCCCATCGAAGCACTGTGCCCCATCGATCGTGACACGATAGATGTCGAAGGACGTCCAGTACCCGATATCAGTGACCGAGAACTCAACACCTTCTTCACAGAAATATCCCGTACCAAGGGACACAAGATTACGTTTTTCGCAGACTGCTGTCACGCCAGTGGTATGAGCAGGGATCCAGATCTGGAAACAGGACCACGCTTCGCGCGCGCTACTCATCGTTCCAATGTCAATGACATGTTACGCGCTGCCGATGAAAGGCTACCTCGCTATCGATCTGTGCTATCGAAAAATTGGGAGCCAGACATGGGCTCGCACGTAATTCTTGCAGCGTGTAGGGATTATCAGTATGCGAAGGAGACTTTGGGAAAGGAGGGATACGGCGGGGTTTTTACGAGGACGCTTGTCAGTGTCCTGATGTCCGGTGGCTGGAAGACGGAAACGACGTATGTCGAACTCAGCGAGCATCTGAATCAGTCATGTTTCCAGACTCCGGTCGTTGCTGGGGACCATAAATATGAGCGCCTTTGGTATCAGATGTAGAGATCCGTGCAGTAACAGGATTGTTCGGAAACATCAAGTCCTTAATGTTGAGAGATAGCTATCTTTCTAATGGCCCTGATTTCCCAGGCGAATGTCGGTCCAATTTACTAGATGGCGCACCACAGAATCTTGTGAAGTATGTTTTGACATATCGCGCCCTTCATACAGTATACTACTACTGCTATTTCCGCGGACCACCAGCTCTACCTCCAACTGCATCCTGTTCTACTTAGCTGAAGACGGCCGAGAAATCAGGGAGTGTGATACTCAGTTTATCTTGCTAGGCATGTCGAGTGTAGTATGCCTTAGTACAATCGGGCCAACCTAGGGGAGACAACGGCGCCAGCACTAGCCCGCATATGGATATGCTCCCCCTTCTGCTTACTCATTACCACTAGAATCCGCACCAGTAGCAATACTGGCATGACACAGCCAGTATGGAACACGGTGCCGACAGTCATCGCGGCCCAAATCTTAATCATCTAAGATCGAGTCTATAAATAATGATTATCTTGCGATAAAAGTATGGATTGAGTATGGAATAGCACATACCACACACCGATGTAATCTAGGCCTTTAATCGTCAGTGAGGGCCCTGTCCTTGGTGCTGGAGAACATTCTCCCGAGTATCTTCGACGCAGAGGCGAAAAGCAGATTGTTAGATCTTACTTAGCATCGACTTGGCACTTGCTTGGCACAGCTTGGCGCCACATTCGGACCGGCAAGCCTGAGAACCACGGGTCCATCTCTCTACCAGAAGCTCGAGGTTCCTTGGAGGCAATGTCAACCACGTCTACTACTACTATCGCCTATTCGACTTTCCTAGTACCCCGTCTCCACCGCTGCACCCGGGCCGTTTCCCTCAAATACGCGCCAGCTCCGCCAGTGCTGATCGTCACCCGGGTTCGATACCTGAGTCCAACTTCGAATTTGCAAACCAAGGGATCGATGATCTTGAACGTCGATCTTGCATCTACAGCGAGGATGCAGCATAACCGATACACAATTACACGGGAACTTGACAAAGGATGAGCGACAAGGGGCGGAGCGGACACAGGACTTCAACTGTCACGGTTCGGCCTTGCCGGGGGATACCAGAGTACCTTTTTTCTCCGACTATCAGGTTCGTTCTCCACCTCGGAGCATACGATAGGGAGCACCACTGTGGGTACGTCATTTGTGATGTCAGGCTTCCTTCACACTTAATCGCCTTGTCTGCTGCGAATGGTCCTTGTAGCAAAGAGGTAAAACTGGTATTTCGTTGATAGCTTGGTTCGGAAGCATCCCGTGCAACTTTACCCCGGAACGTACAACTTTTAGTAAGGTTTGTGGATCCTCACCGTGAAATTTGTCTGACAACGTCTAGTCCGTACACGTGAAATGACGATGGGGCACTCCATAGCGTTCACCTCGCCGGGTCGACAATTGAACATTCCAAAGCTGCCAACACTTTCCCTGGCATGGCTTCCGGTGAGAGAAAATGGCCCAAGTGCAGAAGCTTGTCGTACAAGGGTATATCGCAAACATTGTTCATACCGAGCTACATGACAAGACTGTACGTACGCGAGTGAATACCTACGTCACATGCTATAAGTCAGTGAGGAAAACGACACTATGCACCGGCACCGAACCCTCCGTCAACGGACAGGGCCCTTGACCATGAATGCAAGGAATGCAAGGGACGTCGCGGCCTAGTATTAAGCATCAATTAGCTGCAAGACTGGATGTCCTGTGTTACAGAACCTACCTAGGCAATCTTTTACACCTGATACCAGATGCGCTCGGACATATGGTCACCAACAATGATCGGAGTCTGGGAATACGACTGATTTAGAAGATCGATGAGTTGAACGTAGGTTGATTTCTTCCGCCAGGCTCTCGGCAGCTCATTGAGGAGTATCTTGGTCATAACCCCGCTGTATACTCCATCCTTTCCCGCAGTTTCCCTCGCATATTGATAATCCTGACAAGGGGTAAGAAGTACATGAGAACTCGTATCTGGACGCCAATCCTTCGATAGTACAGATTGGTATCGGGGTAGATGTTTTAGATTCTGATCTGCAGCGCGCAGCATATCATTCACATCAGAATGAAAAGTAGGGCGCGTGGTACGTATTGCTGAATCCCGGCCTTGTCGATCAAAACTGCTAGCGTAGCAGCAGTCTGTAATGAACGTGATATGATGTCCCTTGGCAAGAGATATTTGTGTGAGAAGAACGTTAAGTTCTCGGTCGCTGATGTCGGGTATCCAATGCTCATCGGAGTGCATAGTGTCGCGATCAATGGGGCACAAAGCCTGGATGGGACAGGAACCAGTCTGGCAACCAGATTCTGCTGTGGAAAAATGCTCCGAACAGTTGTAGCTTGCGCCATGGCCAGCATAGTAGATGATGATATTGTCACCTCTCTGAATTTCAACGTTGCCGATGAGATTGTAAAGCGCGTTTACGATGTTGGTGCGGGAAGGTGTCAATGGGCCACCAGGCGTGGGATTTTCGAAGCCGAGAAGACACTGGATATGATGTTCTGGTACTCCGACATCCTCGATTAGCAATCTCTTCATTGACAGCGCATCCGATACACACCCATGTAAGGGGTTAGATTGGTATGCATCGATGCCGATCAGAACAGCCCAAAAGCGAGAGGCTTCAACGTGGTTTGAGTTCTGCGAAAGCTGCGATGAGCACGATGGTCAATGGCCTAGGGATATACACTTACAAGTACAGGCTGAGAATCAGGCTGAAGTTTACTACGAAGGTGGCGAAGCCTCCGCAATGCTTCCACATCATCGCTGCTTGACGACAAAAAGTTGGCTTTTCGGAGCAAATACAGGACTGCGTTAGGAAAACGCCTCCATGGCGCCTCGGTGCGCCTTATTGCCTCATTCAAGACCGCCTCAGAGTCGATGCCTTCGGGAGGGGCCATCCCATAACTCAGTGCGAGTCGTTTCTCCAGCTCCTCCAGGTGTTGTAATTCCATATCGGTATCTTCGAGTAGTACCTACACAAGGAACCTGATGAGAGGGCAGAGCGTCTATAATGCAAACTCGTACGGGAGAATCGCTATGGGGGCCCGCTCCTCGTGGCTGACGGTCTGGATTCTGGAATGTCAATAGGCGTGTTTTTGTTATGTTAGGCTCTGCCTGACACGTGACCTTATTAACGTAAGGCGTAATAGAGCTGACTCGCGTTCGGTCAATCACTCGTATTAGCGCTTAGTCAATTGGTGCTAATCGCGGTATTGGCAAAGTGTAGATAAACTTTAGTTCGAGACTAAGGATATACAGTCGAGAACTATACTACTTATATACTAAACGTCGTATACTAAGAATAGATCAGTGTCCGTGGTCACCGCAAGGGAACCGTTCGTCAAACGTAAGAGAAGTCGTGCTAGGCGAGCGATAGTCGCGAGCCGTAGTAAAGGTCCGTAAGTCGTACGATGAAGTCGTGGTCGTGACGTAGGCTATGACGCAGCCGCGGTCCGGGTATCCGGTAGATAAGCGATGAGCGCCGAAGATAAGATATGATTAGATAGGCGCTCGAGAGATAAGATAAGGAAAATGGAAAAATCGTAACATTACCCTCTCGTTAAGGCAGGCGTCCCGACTGCCTAGCGTTCGTAGTACAATTCGGGAGGAACGTCGAGTTGCGAGTCGTATTGTGAGTTCCAATATTCCTCTAGGTATTTCTCCCAGAGGGTGACGTCGGGATTTAGAACCCATTTCTGAGTCCCGTCTTCGCGTTGAGCGAGGTATCGTACGTCTCCGTCGGGTGTGTACTCGTGGTCGAGCACCATTGCGAGGGGAGAACGAGGTTTCGTTACGATTTCTCGTATGTTCTGGCCCTGTTTACGCTTGGCCTTCTTCTCGTAGTCGGCAATCGCTTCTTTTGCGTTGCTCATGTCTATCTCGTGAACCCAAGAGTTGTGCTCCCGTGTCCAGCCGACCCACTTGATGAAATAGTGGATTACCGTCTTCGATGGTTGTCCGCGTCGTCCTCGAACTTTGGACGACTTGGAATCGAGAATCTCCTCGATCTCGTACTGTTCTTCGTTTTCGATGAGATCCGGAGGAGGCGGCGGCGGTAGTTCCTGATTAGGGAACGCCGGTGTGACGTACGGGGTCAGCAGCTTCTCGTTGAAGCGCGGGTGGATCTTCCAGTGCGGCGGTAGTCGTAGTTTGTACGCGGAGGCGCCGGCTTTGTCGATGATTTCAAAGGGACCGACTCGTTTGTCGTCGAGCTTTTTCTTCGGTCGAGGGAGGTGAAGATTCGTAGAGTCGAGCCATACGCGATCTCCCGGTTGGTAGTCGACAGCACTCCTTCTGTGCTTGTCGGCTTGTTTCTTCATTCGCCCTGCGGCGGCTTCTAACGCTTCTTCGGTTTCTCTATGGATCTTGGCCATGGCGTCGGAGAAGTCGGTAGCGGCGGGCACTTCTGAATTAGGAGTGCGCGGAGAGTCGGGGAGTATCCGGGGGTTTCTGCCGTACATAACCATGAACGGGCTTTTGCCAGTGGCGGAGTGAACGCGGTTGTTGTGCGCGAACTCTGCGATCGGGAGCCAGTCGGCCCAGTCGTCTTGCTGGTGGTTGATGAAGATCCGTAGGTATTTCTCGACCTCCTGGTTGACTCGTTCTGTCTGTCCGTCTGTCTGTGGGTGAAACGCGGTACTAGCGTTCTGCTTGATGTCAAGCATCCGATAAAGTTCGGTCATGAACTTAGACACGAACTGTGGTCCCCTGTCGGAGATTACCACCTTTGGCATTCCGTGTCGAGCATATACGTGGTCGCGTAGAATGCGGGCCCATCCCTCGGCGGAGAGATCCTTGTTGCAAGGGACGAATATGACGCCCTTGGAGAATCGGTCTACTACGACTAGTAGCGCGTCGTATCCGTTGGACTCGGGAAGTCCGGTGATCATGTCGACGGAGATGTGAGTCCACGGCTCCGTAGGAATAGCGTTCGGGTGTAGAGGCGCTGCCTTTGCCTGGTTGCTAGACTTGGTCCTTTGACAAGTTTCGCATCCAGCGATGTACGCCTCGACGTCTTTCTTCAGTTTCGGCCACCAGTATTCGCGTAGAACGAGTTCACTGGTCTTGGCGACTCCGGGATGTCCGGCGGTGATGTGATCGTGGCTGCGAGCGATGATCTCGCCTCGAACAGCCCGATGTTGCGGAACGTAGATACGGTCCTGGTAGTATAGGATACCGTCCTTCTCTGTAATTCCTCGTTCGTGCTCGAGGGACGTGGAGATGCCCTTGTCCCAAAGTTCCTTTTGGCGCGTAATCTCCATGACTCGAGAGTTGGCGTCGGCTGTCGTGGGCATGATCATGGCCCGGAAGTGTTCTGGTGACAATACTACGATGTCGCCGTTGTCGTCTTCGCCTTGGTCGTGGTCGACGCGGCGACTGAGAAGATCCGCCTTGACGTTGGCGGTGCCGGGTTTGTGCTTGAGTACAAAGTGGTACTCGGCCAACTCTGTTACCCAGCGCGCTTGTCGTCGGTTCAGCTTCTGCGGCTTGCGGAAGTACTGCAGGTTCTGGTGATCTGTCCAGATCTCTACGTCCTGTGCGGCACCCATGAGGTAGTGACGCCATTCGCTGAGCGCGAGCATAATGGCCAGCAACTCTTTGTCGTAAATCTCGTAGTTGCGCTCGGTCTGCGTTAGCGCTTTAGACATGAAGGCTACGGGTCTCCATTTGCCGTCTTGCTCCTGGCTGAGTACGGCGCCAATGGCTCCATTACTCGCGTCTGCTTCCACCCGGAAGCGTCCGTCTTTATCCGGGATGGCGAGGATGACGTCCTCAGCCATCTGCTTCTTCAACTGTTGGAACGCCTGGTTTTGCGCAGCGCCCCAAGTCCACTCTGCTTTACCCGTGAGCTGGGTTAAAGCGCGTACCACCTTCGAGTAATTCTTGATGAACTTTCGATAGAAGTTGGTGAATCCGAGGAACGATTGAAGCTCCTTCTTCTTCGTCGGTGTCGGCCATTCGGCTATGCCGGCGAGCTTGACGGGATCCATGCGTACGGATCCTTCACTGATGATGACTCCGAGATACTCTGTTTCGAGGACC
Source organism: Armillaria borealis (assembly GCA_030435635.1). Lineage (NCBI taxonomy): Eukaryota > Fungi > Basidiomycota > Agaricomycetes > Agaricales > Physalacriaceae > Armillaria > Armillaria borealis. Next base: position 25,386 of record JAUEPT010000218.1, on the reverse strand, counting down.
TCGAACTCGCACTTCTCTGCTTTGAGGAACAACTTGTTCTCGCGCAGGCGTTGAAGTACTCGTCGTACGATGCGTCTGTGTTCGTCGAGATCCTTCGTGAAGATCAGGATGTCGTCGAGGTATATCGTGACCTTCCCTTCGGAGATGAGATCCTTGAAGATGTCGTTCATCATCCATTGGAAGGTTGCGGGCGAATTGGTAAGCCCGAAGAACATGACGGTGGGCTCGAACAGGCCCCGGTTCGTGCGGAAGGCGGCTTTCTCCTCGTCACCCTCTTTGATCCTGACGTTGTTGTATCCCCAACGAACGTCGAGCTTCGAAAAGTACTTTGCTCCCTGGAGCTTGTCGATTAGCTCCGATATGAGCGGGAGCGGGTATCGGTTCTTGATCGTCATCTCGTTCAGCTTGCGATAGTCCTGAACGGGACGCAAAGAACCGTCCTTCTTCTTGACGAAGAAGAACGGTGAAGCGAAGGGAGACTTGGAGTCGCGAATGCGACCAGACTCCAGGTTTTCGTCGAGGAACTTGTCGAGTTGTTCCTGTTCGTTTCGATTCAAGGGATATACCTTGCAGTCGAGCGTCGACTTGGCGTTCGGGATCAGCTCGATAGCGTGGTCCCATGGCTTTCGCTCGGGGAGTTCGTCGAAGTTTTCTTTCGAAAACAGGTCGCGGAAGGAGCGGTAGTCGGGTGGTACCATCTCCTCGAAGGTCTTTGTGGGTTTCTCCGCATGGGCGGCGGCGGCGAGATCATTGGCGTGATGAACGGCACGGATCTCAAGTTCTTCTTCCATGTTGACGGCGAGAATACGATCGCCGTCTTCAAGTTCGTCCCATGGGTCGTCGGGATCTGCGTCGGGGAGGGGGAATGGATTCTTGACGCATTGGCAGCGTCCAAATAGAATGGTTCCCGTCTTCCAGTTGACCGTCGGGTTATGACGTTTCAACCAATCGTGTCCGAGGTATAGATCTCTAGACCCCAAGTCTGTAACCGCGAAGTCAATTCGCTCGCTATGGTCACCAATCTTCATGCGGCACTCCACGTACTCCGTGATGTCGCCTGCCGCGTTTCGAGTTCCGTCGGCGTTGTAGACGCGTACTGGCGTTGCTACCTTTCGCGTGTCAAGTTGGTGTTCCTTGACGTATCGTCGGTTGATGGCGCTGGAAGTACAGCCGCTATCCAATAACCCTCTCGTTAGGAGAGTCTTCGTCCCTGTGCAAGGGTTCAGCTGGACGTCGATGGTGAAGTCCCGTTCGCTGGATCGTGCCCTCCTGATGTATAGAGGCGGTTCGCGGAGCTGGTAAAGCTGCTCCCGGGCTGTCTCTCCTCCGAGGCGTAGAGCGGCGAGGAGTTCGGGGGTGAGTTCGGGAGTGCGGTCTTTGTGTGTCCACACGAAGAGCGTAGCCCGGGCGGCGTTGTCGTTTCGTGCCTTCGCGGATGGCGCGGAGCGTCCAGTCTACCTCGAAAGGCTGGAACCACCGACCCTCATCTGTGGGAGGGGCTCGGGATTCGGTCGTCGGTGTCGTTGTCGGCGCTTTGACGATAGTCGGGGCGCTTTCTTTAGCGAGCCAAATCTGGAACGCTGTATCGTCTTCTTCGTCAGGAACTTCAATGACTGTTACCTGGGGCCCCCTTTTTACCGCCTGGGCGCTAGCAGCTTCCTCCTGCGGCAAAGATGGCACCTTCGCCCTTCCCTGTTCCTTCAGGGGCGGGATGCTACGGTCCCGGTCAGAGTGTATCAGACGACCGTCCCCTATGTCGAAGAGTCGATCGGGAACGGAGGGGCGAGCTTGAACCGCGAACGCGGGATTACCAGTTTCAGCCCCTGATTCGTCAGTCTTAACAGCTGCCTGCCTTTTTATCCCCATCCCGGGGCGAACAACAGCCCTCGCACTCATCGGAGTTAGGGATCGTGTCTTCTTGGCGTCCCGCGACAAGGGAATTCTCCCTTCAATCGCGTTCGACGGTCGTCCTATCGGCCCATCCGTCATGCGGGGCAAGCTCGCATTGTCGATGGGTGCTACTATGGTGGGCAGCTTATCGCCAGACTCTTTTGCCTGTTGCCTTTCGGCGCGTGGGCTACTCGAGCGGTGGTTAGCCTCAATGTCGGAGGCGTCGTGGGGTTTTGTGGCCGCGTCCCCGTCCTCGCTTGGAGAGGCGATTGAGGCCAAGTCGTCGTTGTCGTTGTCGTCGGTGTCGGTGCCTTCTACCTGTAGTAAGGCGTATCGGTTGGTTGATTCTAAAACTGGGGTGCTAGTCGTGCGAGAGACGTTAAAAGCGGTAGATTTCGAAGCGGGTATCGACAATTGCGTATGTAAAAAGTTCGTTGTATAACAAGTAGGATTGAATGGAGTACCTACGAAAGAAGAGTGAGACCGTCCAGCGGAACACGAGCGCGCACCAGTATGTAAGTCCTTGGCGGTGCTAGGGGAATCGGACCCTAGACCGCCGCTGCTTTTACCTCCTCCTTGACCTCTTCGACTTTGCTCTCCGTCACCGGCTCACTAACTTGTAGTGACCGGATATCTCGGTGAGACTTCTTGTCGGGGCAATCCCGACCTAGATGTCCGTGCTTACCGCATCTGAAGCACAATCCCTTCGCCCTCATTTCGCCGATCTCCATCGGTATTCCCTGTCCTCCGTGCGTCGTCCATTGGCCGTTGGGGTTACGGCTGGCTCCACTGCTCGACGGCTTGCCCGTCGACGAACTTGTCGCGCCCCCTGCGGCTTTTGCGTAGCTGCTGGGGGCGGTAGGGTTGCCTTTTGGTGGAGGTGGTCGTGAGTCGCGACCGAGTCCGGCGCCTTGGTCGAACGCCCATTTCTTCTGGCGCTCGTCGTACATGGCGCAGGCGCGCGCCTTCCACTCGGGGTACGTTTCGGGAATGTCGCGCCCGAAATCCGCGATGATCTTCGTGTAGGAATCGGGGAGTCCGATTCGTACAGCCTTGACGAGCACTCCTCGCTCGGTCTCGTCGTTCCGTCGGTTGGCCAATTTGGCCTCTCTCTCGAGCTCGTAGAAGTACTGGGTAGCGGGGAGCTTGCCCATCCTTAGCTCGAACATCTTCCGCTCGTGGATCGCCTCTGAGGCGGGATCCCGGAAGCGTTCTTCGATGAGAGCGACGAATTCGGCCCAAGGTTGGGTACCGAAATCGTGCGGGGTAGGTATTGGCGGCCCAGAACTCGGGTCGCTTGTAGACCCACCAGTCCTTGGCGGCGCTGTCGAAGAGGGAGGCGGCGAAGGTGACGTACTGGGAGTCATGGAGGAAGTACGAGGCGAAAGCCTCGAAGTAGGCGAGGCAGTCGCCGATGAAACGTTCAATGTCGTCGTGGGCCCCCTTGAACGACTTGGGGGTCTGGATCATGATTGGCTTGATCCCGAGGTAGGCGGCGTCCGGAGGCGCGGTGCCCGTTGGCTGCGGTTGGGGAATCTTCCTCCCTTTGCCAGGGGGAGGGCGCGGGACGGAGTATCGATCGCTCCGTTCGTGGAGTGGGCGATAGGTATTGGGGACGGGTGGTCGTCCTCTAGCGGGTCGTTTCCCGTGGGGGTCGTCGTCGTCGTCGGGGTCATCATCGTTGTCGGGGAGGGGGACGTGAAAGCCCCAGACCTTGTCGAAGCCTATTGCCTCGTCTTGGGCGGCCTCGTACTCCCTTCTGAGCTGTCTGGCCCTCGCCCGCTTCTCCTCCGACTTCTGCTGCGCCTCTGCCTTCTTTCTTGTCGCAGAGTCTGGTCGTGGGGGTTGGTTAGACCCTCCTTCTTCGACGTCAATGGGGACGTCGCTGTTGGCGTCTCCCCTGGCTAGGAGGAACGCGGTCCTTGTGCCACGGTAGGTGGCGGGGTTTCGGGGGTTGCCGGGTACTCTGGGAGCCATTGGCCGGCCGAAGGCGTTGCGCGGGGGCGAGTCGGGGGGTCGGGGTGGAGAGGTGATGTGCGACTCGAACAGCCCTCCCTGTTGGTCCTCAAACCTGGTGGGGACTGTCCAGGTCGGGTCGGTCTCCCAGGTTCCTGGCAAGAACGAGGAGGACGGCTGCGAGCGCCAGCTGCTCGTCGACGGTTCTGGGCCGTAGCCCGTGTAATCGGTGCCCTGCGGCGGGCGGGTATAGAGATCTGTCGCGGTTGGCGATCTCTCTGGTCTCCTCATTGCTGGTGTTGTCGTCGGCATGGAGAAGACGATGGTCTCGCTCGCGGGCGAGGTATTGTCCCATCGTTGGTCGGGGTGGTGGGTTGTTGTTGGGCGAGCGTACGACGACGTCTCGCCAGCGGATCTCCCAGGCTGTCGCGCGCTCGGGGCCGAGTAGTTCTCGGTCAATGTCGGCCAGGCTTGGCCAATCGTAATCCCCCCCGAACTCGTTGAGGGGATCGTTTCGTTCTCGGGGGGCGGGGATGTGGGTGATAGGGACCTCGACAGCAGTCGAGGTGTCTGATAGTGGCTGCTCTCGCTCCCGGGCGAGGGCGACCTGATCGTCTCGGTCTCGCTGCTCGAAGAGCTCGGCGAGTCCATCCAAGGAACCGGCGTCGCTGGCCGATTCGTCTGTCTCAAACCTCCCCGTTGGGTGGACGGGGGGGCGTCGTAGGTGGGGCGGGATATAGGCCCGGCGGGGAAATGGGTCTCCGTGTCGGGGACGAGGACGGGCATCTGGTACCCGGGGACGTGCCGCTGCTGCCACGAGTATCCGCTCGGGGCGACGGGGAAAGGGGCGCTCACCTGGCCTTGGTAGCGGCTCGTAGAGCTGCTCGTAGGGGGGAGCGGGGTCTGGTATCCGTACGAACTCTCGTAGGAAGGCGCCGTGCTCCTCGGCGGGGGTTGAGCGAGCATCCTGGCTGCCGCTGGGGCCAGGCGTTGGGCTTCGGGGAATCGGTTGTCTCGGGCTCTCCCTATGCGGAGGGAACTCGGTCGAGGAGGGAGGGGAGGGGGTGGCTGGTCGGATCGAACGTCGGCGAGCGTGCTCTCGTCCCGGTTCGAATCCGGTGGTGCGGCGTATCTGCTGCGGGGCGTCGGGGTTTGGTGCCCACCTGGTGACGTAGGGCGGGACATGTTCGGCGGGAAGGAAGGGGTATTGCTGTGGCGCGCGGTGTCGTCGTGCGCCCAGGCAGCGTCGTATGTTGTCTTCGTAGGCTAAGACGAGTAGCCCTACGAAGAGGGATAGTATGAGAGCTCCTCCTAGAGCTGTGACGAGGTGGATCGTGTACTGGTCGTCGTTCATGGGTTGGGGTCCTCTTGGTCGTAGTGGATACGGAGGAAGAGGAGAGGAAGTCTCGAACTAATTGTTAGGCTCTGCCTGACACGTGACCTTATTAACGTAAGGCGTAATAGAGCTGACTCGCGTTCGGTCAATCACTCGTATTAGCGCTTAGTCAATTGGTGCTAATCGCGGTATTGGCAAAGTGTAGATAAACTTTAGTTCGAGACTAAGGATATACAGTCGAGAACTATACTACTTATATACTAAACGTCGTATACTAAGAATAGATCAGTGTCCGTGGTCACCGCAAGGGAACCGTTCGTCAAACGTAAGAGAAGTCGTGCTAGGCGAGCGATAGTCGCGAGCCGTAGTAAAGGTCCGTAAGTCGTACGATGAAGTCGTGGTCGTGACGTAGGCTATGACGCAGCCGCGGTCCGGGTATCCGGTAGATAAGCGATGAGCGCCGAAGATAAGATATGATTAGATAGGCGCTCGAGAGATAAGATAAGGAAAATGGAAAAATCGTAACATGTTAGGCATGGAACATACGACGAAAGGACACATACTCTTTTGAGAACTGACATTCGGGATGGAATTTTTCTCATTCAGGCATAGAGTCCTTGACGGTTCCTGCAGACTGCAATCCGCAGTTTTGTGTGGTGCGACAACACTCGATGCTCGCTAGCCCGGGTACGTAATCGTAATGTGCTGGAGTTGATGGTGTTTAGTCGCGTTTGACCAGTGAAGTAAGAAGTAAGGCCTTAAGTACTATCCAGTTAGGTTGGCTTTTAAAATGAGGCCGTTATTTTTAAATTTTTGCGCAACCCATCATCGTAGAAACACAATGCCAAAAATATGCAGAATGTCTCAGGGAAAGTCCTCGTGGCCATCCGGTTATTAGTATTATTGCCGCATTCTTCGGCCCGTTCGGCTTCAGGACTCTTCCACATCACACATCACTAATTTGGGGTAACGACTACAGGCTCGGATTTTACAAACGTTGATGGAGGTCATTGGTATACGCTCTATTCTCTCGACGTCATCAACTGGTCCTAGCTATCAGGATCACCACCTCGGACTCGCTCGTTTCGACCTTTATCTCCTCCTCGGTCTGCAATCTCATGCTGAAGATTCTCGCATGTCGTCTTGCCGATCAATTGCCGGTGGAACCGTACTGCGGGGCTCGCTTGGCAAAGGGATGTATAGTAAGTATGTATAGTGCAATGAAAAACAACGGGAAACTTTGGGGAAACTACAGGAAAGCCTCCGAACTTAACCTGCCCTAAACAGAACGTGATCTCGGCGCGTCCACCGAGAATGCTCAAAGATATGGGCTACAGCGATAGGTTTTCAGAAGGATCCCCCGGCCTTGAGGCCTTGAGGGTAACAGAGAGTTCGCCCTCGCTCCCCGTATTCAAGGGAGGCGTATTCACGGGTATCTGCCGGACGCTCGCAACACAGTTTCCGGCGCCCAACCTTGACGGCCGCTTGACGTAGTACACCGTCGTCTTCTTTGCATGGCTTCTGAGAATGCTAACGGTGGCAATGCAATTCAATGCGTGGCAGCGGCCGCATGCTGGGAGGTTTTTTCGCTGTCGATCTACGCGCGCGACTGAACTTATGGTCGGTTTTGCTATCCAACTCTCATGCTGCGTCTAACCAGCTAGCACCTATAGATACATGTAAAACAAAGATGTTGATGAACTTCATTTCACCTACCAACATGCAATCAACGAGACGAAGCCTAGCGGGACAATAATAGACTTCCGAAAACCTTCTCTCGACATTGATCAAAGTTCCAGAGCACCCCAATTATTATATTATCCTGCCTCGCAACTCGGGCCGTTATATACATCCTAGAGAAGTCGAGCCTCTCCTTCTCGATGAACTGCATCTTAGCAGCCATCTTGGCCTCTGGGGCAATGGACTACACCCATGTAAAGAGAAGGACCAAGGGATGCGACAACGAGCGCGGCTCGGTAACGGAGTTGTTGACCCCCAGAAGAAGGAACCCTTCTACCTTGAGGAATTCCTGAACACCGATAGGCAGACCTGTTATTTCGGATTTCAGCGTCGTTGCTCCGTTTATTCGTACCCATCTAATTCCCGCGTATCAGCTTTACGACGGAAAGAAAACCCACGTTGACTTGAAGTTTCGCCGACGTATCTGCAAGTCATGTGGAGAGGAAAGGTGGGTACATTCATTCCTGCCGGTTGCTGTGTCGCAGTGTCGCATCGATCGTCACGGTCAGCTTAATACGTGCCTCAGGGGTTAGAAACTGGTTCCCCGAGGTCAACGACCACGTCTTTGACTTATAGCTATTTTTAAAAATGATGGGATTCCTGAAAAGAATTGAAAAGTTTTGGTCCCCGCTGAAAGACCTCCGAGCGCGCAACCAGAGGTTATGACGATCGACGTCATAGGTTGTCTCAGATGGCACACACCGAGAGCCAACCGAGCAGGCAGTATCAAAACTTTTTTTTCTTTTCCGGAATCCCATCATTATTCGAAATAGCAATAATTCCCCTAACCCATGGTAAATTCCAGCTTCTCTTTCACGTGTATTCCGCTGATTACCTTAAACTACACAGTTAGACTAGGAAAAACGCACTCATTCTGCTGTTGATATGTAGGCCATACCTATTATGAGCCTTGTTGTGCCTTCGGCCCTTCCTCGGAAGACTTACGCTTGACTTCTTTAGCCGCTTGGATCCGAGGGCTTGGGGCCCAGTCATGGCACAGCTTATGTTCAGCAACATACACGATCTCTTCTATATGATTCCCATGGGCGAGCAACCAAATATGTCGCGGCGTGACGTTGTAAACTGCGAGTTTCGGTTTGAATGCCATTGTCGGTGCATATTGAATGTGATGTCACGCTTCAAAGATTTCGCCACCAATGTAGACGAGGCACGTTGTATCCTGTCAGGGACTTGGACACGCCAATGACACGCTCTCATCAAAAGCCTCTTACACTGCCAAGGCCTACTGCTGTGGGAAAAGCCTCTAGGTTTCTCTCCAGATGGTACGTGTCTTTTCTTCGTCTGTTTCGTTTTTAGTATTAAAAATTACAGGCTCTCGCTGGCGTAATAACCATAGACCGTGAACGACAGGAATCCTTGCGAGTCATAGTGCCCCCAGAAAAGTATTCTCCGGTACGAGTTTGTTTTGTGGATGCTATGCGCCTCTCATCAGGTTGCTGCATAGGCACCACTTTCACATCCAGACCTCCGAGAATTACGGTGTTTGGAGGAGGTGGAGAGGAAGCTCGCCCAGGAATATGGGATGGCTCACGAAGGTATATGCATCGACTCCACAGCAGTCCGTGGAGAAGCAGAACGGCGCGCTCAGTCACTACGGGGAAAAGTTTCCAGTGCCTGCCTAGGTCTCCTTCGAAACTACGATGATGAAGCAAAGGACTTGCACAGGCTCTATCACCTTCGTCATGAACTGTCGCGAATTCCTATCAAAATTGGGCCCGTAAGTGTATATTTCGAGTTGTTGTGCTTTTTACTTATCACGATTATAGACCCCGTACCAGGCATCTAGATTTTGGGCCGTTATTATCGGAATCGATGCATACCAGTCCAATCCCTTATACCGCTGTGTACCGGACGCATTAGCAATGAAGGAATTTCTAATCGAGAAGCTCAAGGTACCAGAGCATCGTATCCAGTGTCTTCTCGGGTCCAATAATCCCATCCCTGGCAGCCCCATGGCACCTTCCCGCGTCAACATCGTAGATGTGCTTTACAGTCTCATTGACAACGTTGAAATTCAGAGGGATGGCTCGGACAAAATTATCATCTACTACGCTGGACATGGCTCAAGCTACCTCTGTTCACCAGCAGGGCAGTGCGCTGCTCCAGACTCCAGTACATGTCGCAGCGCTGGTGTCTGTCCAATCCAAGCCATGTGCCCCATGGATCGTGACACCATGGATCCCGACAGTGGACGTTGGATACCCGATATCAGCGACCGAGAGCTCAATGCTCTTTTCACACAAATAGTTTACGCCAAGGGAAGTGGGATAACGTTGATTGCCGATGGTTGTTACGTCGGGAGCGCGAGTAAGGATCCCTGTCCGAAATCACAAATCCTCGCTATGAGCCCGACTTCTCATTCTGACGTCAACGATATGTTACGCGCTGCTCATACAAGGCTGCAACATCTGCCTCGCTATCGATCCGTATTATTGCAGGATTGGCAGCCAGATACGGGTTTTCACTGCGTGATTGTGACAGTCACGGCGAGTCGGGACTGCCAGATTGCGAAAAACAGTGGTGGAGGAAACGGATGGCGTAAGGATTTTACTGGGAGGCTGATTGACGTTCTGACGTCGGGTGAACTCAAGACGGAAACAACAAGCACTGAACCCACTAATCATCTGAATCACACACCTGTCTACGCTCCAGCCGTTTATGGGAGCCCCCAAAACGAGCCTCTTTGGTATCCTGCTACATGGTGCTGCCGGCGATAACTGTATTGCGTAGAAATATGGTTCTGTGTCACTAATGCACCTCTTGTTTAGTTGATTCGTTGCTGTTTAGATAACTGTAATAGAAATCTTTATCCCGCTCCTGTACTGTGCTCTCAATACGAGGCTACTTTACCGCGTACAACAGCCTCTCTACCGTGCCTCGTGATTGATCTCTGGCAGTTTCTTTTGTGTATACGTCACCCTTCCAAAGCGAGATTACTCGTGCTGAGAAGGATAAGTAGAAGGATTGAAGCGAGAATTTCAGGATTATCTGCTCATGTGTTCCATGGACTTGCCGGTATATACAGCTGCCGGAAACATAAAAGGCACGAAGGGATGGAAAAGGTAGAGGATCTAGATGACCTCACCATAGTACAATGAGGATTTCTTCTTTTTGGGTCTATAACGGCCCTATAATTATTTAAAATCTGCCGGTAGTCGCAGCGAGAATACACTACAATTGCTTCTACGACAGTAAGTTAACTAAATAAGGGAGCATTAATTACGCAGATACAATACTTATTCCTATCCAGTACACTTACCGCACGCACACACGCAGCCCTAGAATCCAGTAGCAGTATTCAAATACCAAAGAGGCTCGTTCATGTGGTCCCCACAAACGTTCGGAGTCTGTGTATGTGAGCGATTCAGAAGGTCGGCGAGGCCCTGGTATGTTGTTCCCTGGTTGCATTCACCAGATGTAAGAGCGTCAACCAGACTCCTAGTAAATTCCCCACCACATCGATCTCCCCCACCACCACTCTCCCTCGCAGTCTGGTAATCCTGACACGCCGCCACAAGTACGTGAGAACTCATATCTGGCCGCCAATCCTGCGATAATACGGATCGATAGCGAGGTAGATGTCGCAGTCTTGTATGCGCGGCGCGTAACATATCGTTGACATTAGAATGAAAAGTCGGGGTCATGGCGCGAGTTCCTGTTGGTGGAGATGGATCCCTACTCATACCCCCGGCGTAACAGCAGTCAGCGAGGAACGTGATCTTGTACCCCTTCGCGCAAGATATTTGTGTGAAAAGAGCATTGAGCTCTCGGTCGCTGATGTCGGGTATCCAATGTCCACTGTCGGGATCCATGGTGTCACGATCGATGGGACACATGGCTTCGATTGGACAGATACGGGCTTTGCGACATGTAGATTTAGGAGCGCACTGCGGTGAACGGTGGTAGCTCGAGCCATGTCCAGCATAGTAGATGATGATATTGTCACCTCTCTGAATTTCAACGTTGACGATGAGATTGTAGAGCACGTTGACGATGTTGGCGCGGGAAGGTGTCATGGAACTGCCAGGGGTGAGATTGTTGGACCCGAGAAGACACTGGATGCGATGCTCTGGCACCCCGAACTTCTCCGTGAGTAAAATTTTCATCGTTAATGCGTCCGATACACAGCCGTGCAAGGGATTGGACTGATATGCATCGATACCAATGAGAACGGCCCAAAATCGAGATGCATGGTACAGGACCTACGACAACTTGAATGAGCAAAAAACACTCAATAATTAGAATATACGCTTACAGCTGGAGCGAGTGACTGGTTGCTCCGAGCGCGGAAGAGCTTCAAGTTTTCTAAATCCTCTATATCGTCTTGCGTCACTGATTCTCTCGCTTTTCCAAGTCGAATCAAGGGACGTGGTCGTCTTGTGGTAGCGTGCCTTCTTGCTTCATTCAATACCGCCTCAGAGTCGATGCGTTGAGGATCGGAGTCCATTCTAAAACTCTGTGCGAGTCTTTTCTCCACTGCCTCACAACGTCGTAATTCCTCGGGGGAGGGACGCGGATGTGGTGCCTATGTAAGTAATCTGATGAACGCGCCACTGCGTCTACGAAGGAAACTTACCATAGAATAACCATTTGAGGTGGACATTTGTGCTAAGTCTGTTTGACGGTATGGAATGTGATGTGTCTAGACATTCCAGTCTGATTAAGAGCCAACGGATGAGTAAAAGACATACAGTTCGAACGTTGTAGGCTGAGGACAGACTTCCTGTGGTGAGGATGTTTTCGCCACAGGCCTTATCTTTTAAAACAAGAGGACATGCGAGGAGAGCATGTCAGTTTCACCGACAGGATATATATAACGCGTTCGTGTCCACTTCAAGGGGAAGACTGCGAGATCCATGTATTACGATACACAATATAAGTCTGCAGAAGAGCCGGAGGCACAAAAGACGTAGTTGCTGCGATTTAAATTTTGCCGCGTGCGCAGCTATCATGATCATAGCGCTTTGTGCAAGCCTCTTCTTGTGTTGCTGCAGACACAAAGAAGCATGTCACCTACTGCCTACATCAGCGAATGACCGTGCGGTGACTGAACGTTGAATGAAACGTTAGTAGGAGAAACCTACTAAGTACTAGCTACGCCTACGATCGGATGGGAAAAAGGAGTCAAGGGAAACAGCGGGTGACATAAGCGGTCTAGAAGGATCGGATCGGGCCGGAGCATTGATCCCGTTCTTTTACTGCCTCAGGCTCTCTCAAATTAGCAGCTAGTATGGGACGAAATCTGTGCGAGCTGCTACGGATGGTTACAATTGAACTGGTAATTATTATTCCTCGCTAGCCTTGCCCGCGTATCCTCAAAGGAAGACAATGTGTATGTTGACAAGAACCAGCCCACTTGAACTTTGTAGTACTTTCACAATCAAAGCACATCGAAGGAAGAGGATCGATGAGAGAAGGCCCACCGGAACTATAGCCAGGTGAATAGTTTTATTTCTCTCTGTGCATCATTTAAAGCTTACTGGTTCTTGAAAGATGTCTACACAGCGAATACCCACTACCCAGCTTGGTGCCGAGATGTCGGGTCACAAGTTAGATTTTAGTTGCCTTAATACCGCCCTTGAAATTCGCCTTGACCCTAAGTCTGCGCCAACAAAGGGTGTGATTGTTGTGCAGCATACATTCGCCTCTGGTGCGCTTCCCGTCCCATTCTTTCTCAGTCTCACGGAATGTATTCATGAAATACTCTCACGTATCTGAAGCCGTCGCAGAGGACCCTGCAAGTGACAGCGTTCACCTTCCTTTTCCTTCCTTCCCAGCTGATGATGAACCTTCGTCATGCGTTTCGTATGGGCAGCCGAATTGATATGAACTGGTTATTAATCTGTAGTCCACAGAGAATTGCCATCTTCGGACCTTCTACCGCACTCACTTGTCGCGAGCCACTGGGTCAATTCTGCTGATCGATCCGGCGAACGTGAAAGGTCAGGAAGGATGGAAAGTCCGGACGACCACAAATAGGCTAAGAGACCTCCGCGGCTTCTGCGTAGAGTCAGTCTGACGAGTCCGAGCGGCAAATGTATTTCAAGCGAATGTTTGCGATTTGTACCAGCTATCTGATTTTTTTACAGGGACGATCTGGACTAGGATGGGAGTAATAAAGAATACTTCGATGGCCAAGAAGTTTTAATTCGCGTCTAGGCGCTTGCTAGGTGAGAAACCCCATTGCCAGTGGCGGCGGCACGTCACTGTCCTCGCAACGTGTCTTTTCGACAATAGAAATAACTACTCATGTCGATCTGAACGGTATTAATTTGGCGCTTCGTGATATGACGAAGGGTAACTTCAAGTCGGTGGTTTCGTTAGGCCGTAGGTGACATTCTATATGCATCGGAAATGCAATGTCCATCAGAGCAATGTATGGGGCCTGGACCAGGAAGGAATCACTCGGAGTGACGAAGGAACGAGGAAATTTCTCAGGCTTTGACAGGTCGAGAAACCCTTAAGCGCCCATTTGGTAGGCGCGTTCATCGAAACGGTTATTTTTGGTGGTCTGTTTACTATTTACCTTTGTCAAAAGGGAAGTAATTCATAGATTTTGACTTTCCGCTCTTAGAACTTTCGCCACAGTCCAACAAAGGGAATTTTCAGTTGAGCCGTCCGCCAGTGTCCGGTTTCACGGGTCAACTTATCTCGACCTTTACCACCACTACCAAATCAGTTCTCGCCCACCGCCAGCTCCCACGTGCTCACCTCCCGTCGCGCATCACTCTGCAAGCTCTGCCTGCGTCGGAAGCTGCCAGTGGTACCTAATACTCTCCCCGTGACTGCGACTGCGACAACTCCAATGTCCAACTTATCGACCACCCCGCAACCCCGAACTCTCTGGTCGCTAGCTCAGGCTGTTGCCTGACCTGTACAAAATGAAGAGAACTGCGACAACATCAGCGCCATGAAAATAGCTGCCATCGTCGGCGAGTCGGGTCGCTACCATGCGGGATTCCCTGTTGACCTGGTTGGACAAGGCGCGAGTCTGGCCCCGCTATCAGTAGTACTTCTGTGGCCTAGTCACTATACTCTTGGTCTGTAAATCTTTAATAAAGCTCTTCCCAAAGGTTTCTCGACGTTGAATTTTCAGAGACTTGGTACTTAAGCAATTTATAGTGAGCCGGGAAACTTTATGTGGGAACCTACGCTAATGAAAAGATCAATCACTGGGTCATGAGAGCAGATGAAAGGAGAAAATACTTACACATCGACCCCCCCAAAAATAGAAAGGGCGAAGGTACTCAATGCTGTCAGTATACGCGTTAGAGATGTCTTCCAATCGTACATGCACTCGGAATACACGTCTAGCAGGAAATACGTCAGTGCAGCATCTTGCTGTGTTACTTTATGTACGCGTACATTGTGATTTATGGAATTTATGAAACCCACCAAATAGGCTCGGGATCATGCGCCGAACATGCCCAGCTCTCGTGAGCGCTTGTTTGTTTCATCGTGGTCATCTAGTAGTATAAAAAGTGGGAAAGCGAGCAGTAAGCTTCAAGCCTTGTCATTTGCTAAGGGTGCTCGCACAGATTAGGTTAGGCGTTGCCGCGGCCGGCTAATACTGAGTGTCGGCTCTAGCCGGATCGGCAGACTCGCTGAAAATGCGGCTTGCCCTAAAATACCCAAGGTCTTCTCCTGCTTTAACAAGAGACGGCATCGAGTAACGCATCTCAACCATGCCCTTATCAGAACGTTCTGCTGCTGTGTTGCTGGTCACATCTCGCCTGGATCGCCGTCATTACACTCCGAATTACTATCTTACTATCACTCCTACAGTGAATATCTATTGTTTCCAAAACACCGGACGTTCTTCGAGATACATCAATGATCTCGCGTACACGAGTACATGATGCAAACAATCCGATCAGAAAGGAAGGTCAAGGGACGTGGAAGTTCATCGGTGCTAAAATGAAGAATCGTGGCCAAAAGACGTCGATTATCGGCTATGTAGCCGGTCCAATATCTTGAGAAGACATGTCAATTTTTACTCAGAAGCTGTTGAGAGCGAAGAATGGTATTGATACCCTGATATTACAGTTTAGTCCACCCAATCCTATCAACGCCAACTTCGATCTCGGTCTACCTTTGACGAACCACCGGTTTTACTGGCTCGCTTCAGCGAACTAGAGACTGTAGAAGCAGACAAATTCCGCGTCAAGCTCCTGCGTGGACGATTCCGAGGCGAAGGCATGTCCACAGGTTTCGTTTTCTCCGGTTCAGGATGTCCATCGACAGGTATCGAGGGTTGCAGGAACGTCAGTGCAACCTCGTGCAAGATTGTATTGGAAATTTCGCCATCAGATGATAGATCTCGAGAGGAGCGATTGATATGGACAAGACCAAGACCATCGAAAGGATCCCCGCCTTCTTTTCTAGTCAAACCCAGAATTCCTAGGCCAACGCCCGTGGGCAGGGAAAAAGTCGTCGAAGTGGATGAGAGGTCTGTGCTGTCATTGATAGAGGAGTCATCGCTGATGAGCGAGACATCGTAAGATGAGAAGTATTGTGCAGAATCCTGCGCAGCGATAGAAATAGAAGGAGTCGTCGATGTGGCTGAAGGAAAGTGGACGTGCGACGACAGAATAGAATCAATGGACTCGAAAGTCACAATAGGCGTAGAGAATGTCTAAAAAATAAATAAATCAGGAAAGAAGTGAAGGGTACAAACGATGAAATACCTTTCCAAGGTCTCGTCCGTATACCCGCCGTCTCGGAACGACTCCAGCACAAGCATCGTAGTGCCACCCTTCGAATTTCTGTACTTTCGTATTGAGTCCAGGCATATGGATATTGTTAAGGAGTGGCGGCGACGGCGAAATGGGACGCGAGGATGGTGGAAGGAAAGAAGGTTGTTGAACTTCAGCGTGACACAAGACACGTCTGTCACTCCACGTGATGAGTTACAGCACGCCATACTCTGACCATTGCCGTCTTCCTTGATGACGGTGGTGCGCGATGCGTCATATTCATGCGTCATGGCCTCCTCCGCCGTATATAAACACATCAAATCGCACCCTCCCGATTTCTATCTTCCCTCGTCCTTCCACGCACGTCTCAAACGTCGCTTCACCGCCAATCCCGCCGAGACCTACCAGTAATATGTCCTCGGCTTCACTTTATTCCCAGATCTACCCTGCTACCGACAGGGACCATAAACGCGCTGTGCAAGTGGACAACGTGGCACGGCGAAGCCACAGAAGAGGGCGATCCGCAAGACTTGGTCATTCAAGAAGAGATTTTACACGGCACACCCGTCCCCGACACTTATTATTCTAGCGCACATACTCACCTTTGCTTCGCCGTGTGAATCATCTGGATGAAATGTTAAATGGATGGCCATATCCTTCCAAGGACACATAGACGAGTACTGCAAAAAGGTTACCATCGACCAGTACGTGCGCAGCATGTATGCCGTCCTCAAACGTTACACCATCACACATCCCCGGCGAAACTATACTTCAGCTAACTGCTCGAAGTCACTGTTCTTCTCACTACCGCATGCCGCGACAAGAATCTCATCCACTATCGATATCGCCGACCCGTATCCTACTGCAGCATCAACGCCGTGGTGTCTGCATCCATGACCAGCGGCTTTACATAAATCCAATCTCTCCCTGTCGAGGATATATTTTACATTTAGCTCCCCGATCTCCATGTTCCTTTGCCGGCCACCACTATCTTTCTTCAGCAGAAAACCTTCCATCTGGCCAAATGAGATCGCTCACCATGCCCTCTTATCCTACATTACGAGTATCCACATGCGCACAGGTTGTGAGTGCGTTGTCTCGCGACCTTAACGTGGGAAAGCGACCTGAGACGATTGAACGAGGTATTGTACATTCTCACCTGTTCCTCTTTCTCTTTCACACTGACTTGACGCGTCCCTTGTAGATGTTCGACAATGGCACTGTGCAGTCTCGCTACTTCCAATGACTCCTGCTTAATAGGCTCTCCAGCCATGTGAAGATCTTCTGTGCCGGCTCTGTTTCAAGTCGGCGTACGACAGTGCAAGCATCGGATTCTACATCTCGGATCTGTTCAGAGTGCATGGGTGTAATGAAAGAAGGAGAATCCTTGGTTGGTCCTCGGTCTTCATATCCAAGCGCGCGCCGCATCTGTCCAGCTGGCTACGGACTCTTGATGGTCGCTTGACGTACGCCGTCTTTTTATTCTAATGGTGGCAATGCGTGGGGTGTTTTCTTTTACGTTGATCCATACCGATACCTTTTTGAACTTATGGTCAGTTTCGCTATCCCGTCCCCTTGCTGTGTTTAACGAGATAATGTGTACAGGTACATGTATGCAATGATTGACTTTAGCCGGAATCTCTCCCTCGGCACAGATCAAAAGTTCCACGGCAACACGTTATACTACCCTCCCTCGTGATTCGGATTGTTATACACCCTAGAAAGTCGTACCCCTTCTACCTTCTCGAAGATCTGCATCTTTAGCAGCCGTCTAGGCCTGCGGGGCAAAGAACTGCACCCACGTAAAGAGAAGGAGACC
The DNA here is from genome assembly GCA_030435635.1 of Armillaria borealis. NCBI lineage: Eukaryota > Fungi > Basidiomycota > Agaricomycetes > Agaricales > Physalacriaceae > Armillaria > Armillaria borealis. The sequence goes on along the minus strand of JAUEPT010000218.1, from coordinate 7,928 downwards.
AAGGGATGCGGATGCGGTAACGAAATCATCGATCCACTGCTTTCCATTGTATGCTATTCCTATATCTTATTCCTCTTACTCTTTACTAATGCCAGGATGAAAGACTGGTATCTGTTCTATGCCTTAGATTCCTTTCTGGACTCAATACGAAGAAGGGTCGACTGTCAGCAATCAATCGATGTTCATCTCGTGTTGCCAGTCGAGCTACAAGACTCTGTCATTTCGTAAGCGTCTATGATCCTAGGCAACGCAGGGTTACGACATCCTCCTGCCCTCGCGATTCCATACCTTCCTCAGAACTTTGACTCTCTTATGCCATCTTCGCTGGGGATGGTGCGTGCATGTGAAGAGAAGGGCAAAAGCTATGCGATGGCGCGGACAACTGGGTGGTGCTGCACAGTACAAAGCTGGACCCCGCTGAACCTGGGAGTGTCCCCTGTTTGCCGCAGAAGGGAGGGTCTGCGCTTTGCGGACACAGCGTCACCTCGGGTCGCTAGACTAGCTGTCAGTTATAGTCATAACCTTCTCTGTTATGAAGACTAATAGGAATGATGCACTAGATCGTATCCACGGACGGATCCAACTTCAATCCTTCTCGTTACTTTGGAAGCGGCGTGTACACAAAAGAAGCATACGAGCCACGGTGACGGCGGTTCAATGACCAATAGTGCAGCTCTTATTCTCCTTCGAGCGGGCATACGGGGATGACATTGTCTATTACGGTGCGCGCTATTTCGTGAAATCTATCCTTGTTTCTCTTAACTCTTACGGCTTAGAATACTACTAACTGGCGATCAACTTCATTCCTCCAACCCACCCAGAAAAATTATGGCAAGAGCAAAGCGTCTGTAGATCGCAAGGAACCAATATCCGAACTCTCCAGCTCCTCCAAACATGGGTTCCGCTAATCCACACGGGGTGCGCTTAGCGCGATTCATCCGTCAGGTAGTCGTTTGAAAAGGCTACCTCCAGGGATTGTCGACCTTCAACATCAGAACAAACGGTCGACGGTACCAGCAGTGTCACACCAATGTTTCTAGGAATAAAGAGGATTGCGCTGATTTTAAGTTGTGAGGAAGACCAGGTCTGAATGGTCCCTGGGCATCGTCAGATAATGCCCTTTCTGTCCTTCAACTCAAAGGCCGCCGCTATACAGATTTCCGATCGCCGGTCTATCGAGCTCCCACTCCAGTAAAGGAAGAAAATCAGGAAGGGTACGTTCAAATTAGTCGCTCTAATCACTTTATCTAACCGTATACCTTAGCCTCCTACACTCTATCCTTTAACACCAGTTCTTGCATGGTGCCCTTATTGACGACCTCTCACGCGCTGGGAACTGCTTACACCTCTAGTAGTAATGGCATGCAACTGCTTGATGATCTAACTGTGTTGGCGTTCACTTCGCGACCTTTGGATCCGTAATGATGCCGAGAAGCTTTGCTTCGCGTCTAATCGGTAACGTGCGCTTGATAGTAGACAAACCTTGCCGGCAGGGGCATGTCCTTGCTACTCGTTTTGTTGATAATGCGATTGCTCAACTCTATCTTGGGAGGAATTATTGGCTCTGCCCTGAATTCACAAGCAGATGAAGTATCGAGAACTCGCCAATCGTCAGCTAATGTTGGCAGAGCTTCGATGGCTATGATATGAATCATATGATGAAAGGAGAACTCTTGTCCAATGGTTTCGTTCGCCGTAGTCTCGGGCTAACTACGAAAAAATGTTGACTTTACCACCGCACTCGAACCTCGGTGTGGTACAGTAATTAAGCAGACGCAAAGGATAGTCCATTATATTTACAATTTCATGACAATCGCAGTGAAGGTTAAACTTCAATGTCTGAGAAGTATTACAGCTACTACGCGCCTATGTAGCAGCATCCTGATACCAAATGCGGTCGTTTTTGTGGTCCCCAGCAACGACCGGAGTCTGAGTACATGAGTGATTCAGATACGTGGTGAGTTCAATGTATGTCATTTCCTTCTTCAAGCTGCCTGACGTCAGAACGGCAACCAGTCTTCGAGTAAACTGCCCTCTGTACACCATTCCCACAATTGTCTCCTTCGCAGTTTGGTAATGGCAACAAGCCGCCAGAATTATGTGGGAACTCATATCTGGTTTCCAATCCTTCGATGATACAGGTCGATAGTAGGGTAGATGTCCCAGCCTTTCGTCCGCAGCGCGTAACATATCCTTGATATCGGAGTGATGAGCTGGAGCCATGGAACGCATGCGTGCTTCCGGAATCAAACTCCTGGTCATGCCACTGGCGTGACAACAGTCTGCGATGAATGTGATTTTATGCCCCTTGACGCGAGATATTTCTGTGAAAAGAGCGTTGAGCTCCCGGTCACTGATGTCGGGTATCCAACGTTCCTGGGAGTCCAAAGTGTCGCGGTCGATGGGACATAGAGCCTCGATGGGGCAGGCACTGGATCGACATTTTGGTTCTGAAGCTTCATCATGCTCTGCAGCACAATTTTGCAGCAAATCACAGTCCGTTCAATGGTGCGTAATCAAGTAGTGACGCAGGATCACCGCTCGAAGTACAGTCTGAACAGAGATAGCTAGAGCCATGCCCGGCGTAATAGACGATTATATTGTCGCCAAACTGGATTTCATCATTGTGAATGAGGCTGTAGAGCGTGTTTACGACGTTGGCGCGGGATGGTGTCAAGGTATTGCCAGGGATTGGTTTTTCGGAGCCGAGGAGACACTGGATACGCTGTTCTGGTACGCGAAGGTGGTCTCTGAGGAACTCCTGCATGCATGATGCGTCCGATACACAGCCACGTAAGGAGTCACCCTTGTACGCGTCGATACCGATGAGAACGGCCCAAAATCGAGACGCGTCGACGCGGTGCGGAGCCTACAACGTCAGGATGAGCACAATGATTGATGGCTAGTGACAATGCACATACTCCTATGGTCAAGATGGGGGGTGGCTGAGGGACGGGTGCAAATTTGTAACCAATGAGTGTAAGATTGCGCCGCATGCGATTAAGTTTCTGCAATTCCCCTACATCATCGCGACTTGCGGCTGATCCGTTCGCCTTTCGAACGAAGGCTAGGACGGAGCTACGAAGGCGCCCCCATGGTAAAGTAGCGCGCCTTCTTGCTTCTTGCAAGATCGCTACAGAGTCGATGCCATGAGGAGAGGCCATCCCAAACTTCTGTGCAAGTCGTTTCTCCAACCCCTCCAGACGATGTAATTCTGGCAAACAACTAGGTTGACGTAGCGGCTATGCAGCGAATCTGATGAGATGGCCACAGCGTCGACAAAACAAACATACTGGAATATAGGGGCTTCCGGTGATCATTTCTGATAAGGATGTTGGAATAGCTGACAGTCTGGAATGGGGTGCATATTAGAAACTAACGAAGGAAGGGGAAGCGAAGCGCGCACAGTATGGACGTTGTCGCAGGACACAATTCCAGAGACGACATTGAGGATGTCTTTAAAAAGGAGGTATGCCATGAGAGTGTTTCAGTGTCACCGTCAGGAAACAACGTGCCTTGGTCCACTTCAGGGGATAGGATGCGAAATCTATACACATAACATCCATCAAAAATGATTTAAGCAGAAACTCAGTTTACAATATGACGTTGCCATACAATTCCAACTCTCTGCTGACGCATTTGTAGCCTTTTTCGTATTTCACTGGTGACCTGAGTATATTTAGTCGCGACCTTGCAAATCACCTACAGAAATGATAGAGAAAATCATATATGACTTTGCTTAATATGAACCATACATCTTAGCTACTTACGACTGTCCCAAGTCCTCAGATACAAGCTACCATATGTGGTGATCGTTTCATGGAACTAAAAATGAGACACGGACGAGCGTAAGTCTTCGGAAGGGCCAAAGACTCAGAAAGACTCAGAGTGCTGGCAAAGTAGTGCAACGTAAACACAGTCATACCGACTATCGCGGTGCTTCGTGTGCCCCTGCAGATACAATTAGAATCTGAGGTCAAGGTGGCAAAGAGGTAGGTGTATCCAGAACCTTGGAACCAGCTTCTTGTTTGTGGAAAATGCCCGCCAGACCTACAATAACAGTCAGCGAGAGAAGACGGAGCAACAGGAAGAATTTACGGAAACGATCTTAGTATAAGCACATTAACAATCATCAACCAATGATGCCCGTGCAATGACTGAACAAAGTAGGAGAAACTTATCATCGTACGGGGAAAGGGAAAAGGCGGGGATGACGTGATTGACATGAAAAGATCGAACTACCGGGCCGGAGCGTTGGCTTTGCTCCGTGCGGCTGTTCAGTGTTCCTCTCTTCAAATGTTCAAACTCGCTAGTAATGTCAATCCACCACTATCCGCAGGCATAGTCGGACCTGCATTAATCAATTTCTGTAGTCTTGCCTGCACGGAAGACTGAAGACCACCTAACCCGTATGTTGACATGTGCTTTCAGGATCAAAGCATGTCGAAGAAAGGAAGATTCATGATTGAAGACAACTTACCATTCTCGCTGCAAAGCCTGTGTGTACTTCCTCATTCATTATTCCCTGTGGCGTTGGCCTGATCTGACACATACTACAGACGCCCAGCTCAGGATAAGTATAGTTTTTGAACGATAACACAATCTACTTCGCGTACTCTGCTACTGAAGCCATAAGCTCTTCCTAGATCTAAATGATCGGAGCCTGTTAACTCTCTGGGCTACTTGAAAAATCGTGCGCTTGCAGAAGGAGCAAGCCGATTGTTTTGGTTTAGATGCCATAGTCGAGCAAAGCTTACTGGTCGTTGACAGATGTCTTACACAACGTATACCCGCTTCGTGCCAAGATTACGGTTCGTCTGCTACGAATAAAATATTTCAATACCGTCCTTGGACCTCAGACTCGCCTTGATCCCAAATTTACATCAACAACAGGAGCGACTGTAGTAGAGTCTCCGATGCATCTGCCTTCCCATCGCTTTCCTCTCATCCTTCCTCCATCTCAGCGAAGATTTCTGTGAAGGCCGGGGAGATCAACATTCAACTTGCGCAGACATATTACCGCTCTCTGGACGTTCTCCTGTGCTACATCATCGCAAGCTGTTGCGCCAATCAGAAAGTGCTGGACCCTCGATCTACTGATCGACATGTCCGCCGTGAACGTGAAAGACATGGGGGGTATAGAGAGGCCGGACGACCACAAATAGGATGATTCTGTCGAAAGTCGTGTTCGCGTTGTCTTTGACATTCCTATTCATCCAGAGAACCTAAACGTCTCCGCATAGAACGGATCTGGCTATTCTGAGCGGGAAATGTATTTCAGCTGTTCACACAGAGATCAATGACTGAATGCGACTTATTCTAGTTATCTATTTTTGTGCAAGAATCGTTTGGGATTAGATGATAAGCGTAATGAAGAGTGTCTTGATGGCGAAAATTTTTCGCTCGCACCGAGCTGGTAAGTTGTAGCGCGCGCTTGATAGTTGATGGACTCGTTGCTGGTGACGATAGGTCCTTGCAATTTGTTTTGTCACTGATGGAGCCAGCCTTTTCGACCTTTGAGGGAATTCATTTCGCCTTGCGACGAATTCACCAGTGGAAAAAGTGTCGGAAAGGTTTTATTCATTGTCAGTTATCGTCAGAACTTCGATGATTGTTTGGCGCCCGGTGATATGATGGTAACTTCATACCGGCGGTTTTGTATCGCCCTAGCTGACTTCCTACTACTCAACCATTGGCGTCCATGCTTCAACCTCGTGAATCAGATAATATATCCATCAAGGCGATGTATGTGATCTGGACCGGCAGAATTTGGTGCGTGCGCTTAGCAAACTCGTTATTCCTCGTTTGCCGCTGGGAGCTGTTCTTCTTCTTTGTATAATCCCGGGCTGAAATTTGATGGTGGCTTGACGTTCTGTGACACAGTGAACAAGTAAGCTGGCCTTTTTCGCTTCGCTGGAGTCGTTGGTAGTCGAGTTCTTCACACAGGTTCTATGTGAGGTGGTGTGGTGTGATGTGGTGAGGTATACAATACAAACCGATCGTGTATGGCGCGGATGCATTCATGTCATTAATAAGGTGACGAGACGACTAAGGAAGGTGTTGCGATGACGGTTCACATACTTGCCTTTATGACGGTGTCGCATGATTTCATCTGGAAATTTTCCGCCTGGTGCGATTTCTGTAGGTCTTTGATCGCTTCACGCGCACCAAATACTTAGGCATTCACAAAGGTCAAGAATAGGAGAGGACACAACATGACTACTAGTGGTGCTGTGGTAAGTATAGGCGAGTGTCTCTTACTCTGATTCATCAACTGAGCTTGAGTTATATCAGTTGCCGACCTCGGAGCCAAATCCTAGTACTTGTGTGTGTTCGTTTTGAGATTGATGACTCTAGCCACGCATATCTATTACCTAGTTTGAGTTCCCCGAATCATGCGTGGTGGCTAAGTGTTTTGATGTATATGCGTAGATAAAAAGCAAAGCACGTAGCATTATTCTTTGGACGACTTGTATAAGTAACTGCATGGTGAATGTTCGTCAAACAAAGACCATACTTATCATCCGTACTACTGTTTAACTTCGGGTCCGGGATTTTATCGACTTCGGCTTCAGTAAGTCGAGTTGCTTGCCTTCTGTGCGGCAGCGAGCCATGTCGAAGGTCGGAAGATAGAGGTTATGGGCGAAAACGGCTTGAGGCCCAAATGGCGGCACGGCTCGGCCGTGTAGGGCCGGGCCGTCATGAGTCCGTATTTGGAGCGAGAACATACCCAAAAGTTGAGACGTCGTCAGAAGTAGAACTTCGGAAGTTTCGGAGAGTAACGTGACCATGGGATAGGTTACTAAGCGGTCACGCATGACAATGTCAAATAATCATATTAAATAATGTCCCAGATCAGACAATTAGATACTAATAATATTAATAACAGTTTTCAACACCATAAGTTTTAAGTACCACGCCGTGTCACATCACATGACTCCAGTAACACTTCGCATAAACCACGTGAGCCATAATGTTTTAAGCTCCGCCTCAAATCGCAACCACACCAACAAAGCCTTCCTCTCCTATTACCAGCATCACCAGCGGTGCCCCACTGCTGCACTGCACGCGCATCAACCACAGCTTCCAGTGGTATCCTACTGCTGCACTGTACACACATTAACCTTGGCTTCCAGCGGTTCCACTGCTGCCTAGCTGGCGGTTCCTCTCGCGTCACAAATCTGCGTGCCCTGCGGCGTTCTACTGTAGCATGGCTACGCTGGCACTTTCCCGTTGAAGGTACGCCGCTCTAATCTGCCCCATCCCTTTCCCCAATTGGCCTGCATTCTGTCGCTGACGCTCCCCGTGAACTGCATGGGAGTATTGGCCAGATGTCGCTCAAACGCCGCGGGGGCACGGTAGAGCAACTTGGAACGCGACCGCTCAGGCTGTGCATGGAATCACCCCTGGGTCCAATGCAGCTCGCATTGTCGCCCTCTAGGATGCTCTACCATGCCTTCTGCAGGCTAAGCCATTTATTTTTTGCATGGTTTTTTTTTACAATCAACTTTCTCACCTTTGCCTCCCTAGGCAACCCGACTTCCGCCTGCCCTCTGGTCTGTAGGCTTCCAGCATGATCTGGATGCTCAGGTCAACGCGATCTGGCCGGGCGTTCAAACGTTCAACCCTTACACCGCCGACGATCCTCATCGCCCAGCAGTCGATATCCGCTGCGCCGTCAGCACCATTCGCGTCGATATCGACGTTGCAGATCTCATTCAAGAGGCGGTGAGGCTTGAGAATGCACACTCGCTAGAAGACGACCTTGACGAGTTTAATGACATTCACATCATGCCTGAATGTCACCCTCCAGCACCGCCCCCTACCCCGCTCATGGCACCTGGCTCCAAGCGGGCCGCTGAGAGTTCTGCCACTGAGGAGCTTGGTCTGTTGATCCCGCGGCGACACAGAAAGCGGCGCTTAGCTCG
>JAUEPT010000217.1:0-51584 GCA_030435635.1 Armillaria borealis | reverse complement strand
AGGCTCGGAGAGGGGAAGGATGTCGTCCTGGGCTGGTTCGCGGAACAGGCTGTGCGCCAGAGGGTGGAGGCGGAGGTTTCCTATGAAATCCATGCATTAATACTTGGAAATTCCCATTATAAGCGTGTAACGATGACGTACTTTAATACAAGCATTGAGCCACAGCATTGAATCGTAGTCGTTCGAGGTGAGTGCTCCAGGGGCATTTAATTTCGTTTGAGAAATCTCTCCACGAATCTTGGCTTGATCCTCAGGATGAAGACTCAGCTCATAGAGAAGCCAAGCCATAGTGTTTGCGGTCGTGTCATGACCAGCCAACACGAACGTCCTGAAGATTTCAATCAGCGAAACGGGAAGGAGACACGGAGTTCCAAAGAGCAGCTTACGCCAGCTGAGAATCAATTTCTGTGTCGTCCATCTTCTTCTTGGCATCGTCGTTTGAGCGAGCGATGAGCAAAAATGAGAAAGAGGTGAGAGATAAAACCCATCAAACACACCGAGAACATTACAACATCCTTCTCAGCGGGATTGGCATCATTCGCTACCTCTTTCAGCTGTTTTTCAAAGATGGGTCGGGACACCTTCATCGCAACATCTCTAAAGTGGTTCAGCCGCATGGTCTCTTTACTGGGTAGCCACTCGAGCGGTACGATCAACCACGTGGGAAGTACACGCCAGAGCGCGGAATACAAAAGTTGTAGCGACGCTGGCCACATCATGGAGTCGCCACTGTTCGAAAATGAGTTACGCGTGATACCACACCGAAAGCCAATTAAGCATACAAAAGATTGTTAAGCGCCGCCATCAGCTCGGTTTGTCCGCCGCTGAGCGAGTTGAACTCGTACCGGAACGAGGCTGGCAAGCCGGCCATTAATCGCTTTAACGTTTAAGAGTGCAAGATGAAAACATACTGATGCCTATAATATCCAGCGCAGCCTTGCTCGTCCAATCAAGCAGATTGAGGACCTTAGCGTCATCAACGCGGTCGTTGATCTGCTCCGTAAGCTAAAGTACCAGAATAAGTTACTGTTACGAAAGCCCATAGACCTGCCGCACCTTCACAGCCGACGCCTGGAAGACGTTCAGAAAGAGTCGGAGTTGAGATGCTGTAAAAGCAGGTCCGAGGATCCTCCGTTGACGCTGGTGGATTTCGCCTAGGAGTGCAATCAGACAGAGAAGCTCGCGACCACAGATCCCGGACATACCCGATGCAAAAATCAAGCCTCGACCAGTGGCAGCCCCGTTGATACGATTCACATCCCTTGTTTTGGGGAATCGGTACCCAGACGAATGAAATATGTATTGCAACGCCTTGGGGTCAGCAACAGACAAAATATCTTCCTGCACTTGTATGTCAGAGTTGTCAATAAATAGAAAAAATCCACTGACCCCGAAACACCCCTTAGTGCGGTATACGGCGCCATATTTCTGGTACCAATCCATCTCCAAATCTCCCAAGTGTTGACGACTACGGAGGAGGCGTTCATGGCCTGAATGAAGGGGAAAAGTTCAGAATGCGCTACAGATTGGGCGATGGATTCCAGACGACAAACCAAAGAGACTTGAAGGGCTCGGCGGTCCACGGATCTTCTGGATCGCATATTTGCGCCCTTTAAAGCGCAGAAACGCGTAGAAAAGAGAAAAGGTGGCTATAGACAAGACGAGGTAATGTATGATAGACTGCATATCGAAGGAAATGCTCTGAAGACAATGCCATTGCGTGCGAGCTTTTATCAGTGCCCCCACTCGAGCTTATCGTATAAATTTCTCGAGCGTGACAAAGACAAACGGCACCGTCGAGTAACAGCACCTGTGTCAAAGTGTCGTAATAAGTAACAACCAACGCATCGTTCGACTGTCGACATTGTAAATTGAACTCACAGGTAGTCAGAACACCAACTGGATGTGCAAACGGGCCCGTCGAATTAGGCCCGCAGCGTCAGCTAAGCACTGTCATCAAATTCTTTGTGACAGTTCCATTGTGTGGTGCAGGAATCAGGGCCCCGGATCCGCAAGGGTTGCATGTGGTGGAAAGTCGTCTTGTGCAAGTCTTGTGAGGACCTTCCATATTCCTGGATGCGCACAATATGTCCATTGAGAAGCGGTTTCATTGATCACGTCACCACGAATCCGTTGCACATACTTGAACCGAAATCAGGGGTGTACTTCAGAAAAGATGGTCGCCGGGGAACGATGCAGCAGGACTGCAGAGACACTTGGGGGTCCTAGTCGCTTGCTTCAAAATTGAAGCCCGTTGTACGGCGGAGATGTTCCTTCAAATGATTCGTTGGAGGGTCGCTGTAAGGTTGAACGTTCAACATTCGGCCAGGTCTTGGCACCTGAAGACCTGCCCTAAACCGTACACGTGATATTGACGCGATCATTATCGCGTTTGTATCGCGTCGCGTGCGAGTCCAATCTCGTTATGTCCTTGTCTACGCTATACGTAGGTAGAGCCATAGAAGATTCCAGAGAAGGGAAGTATGTTGTGAGCGTGCGTTTTCCCACTCGAGTCCGGATTTGTCCTACGCGAATGGTCGTCTCTCGAGTCTCGATGCATCAATCATGCATGAACAAGTGCAGAAGGACTGAAAGCGCTCCCACACAATTAGTGCATCATCAATCAGAAAGCATAATAAGAAGCTTTCTTGGCACAGAGTCATTCTTCACATCTTTGCCATCGGAGGTACTTAGTGCGACACGTACTCAGCTCCGAGCGGAGCAGGATTACCAAGGCACGTAGGTATTTATGGCATGTGCGAGTCAACAAGGACCCTGGAATGCTAGGTTGACCAATAGGAACCAAAGGTGATGGTGAGTTGCGAAGGATGTTTGATACTTCAGTTCCACAGCTAACCAATTTCGCTTGCAATAAACTTCTGTCTCAAAGATTCGCAGCCCATATGGTGCTCGTGTCTACACTCTTCATCCTATTTTCATGTACTTTCTATGAAGACCTTTCTATGGCTTGCGTGGAAGAGCATGAATAATCACCACCAAAAGTGTTCCTTTCTTGACACAACTTGAACGCGCGTCCATAAGCCGATAAATAGGATTGCGGTCCCGAGAATAAGACCTTTCGTCACAATGCTGACGGATATGTGTGCAATTTTTTTGCGCGTAAAACCTCCATTTACCGTATACACCGGGATACAGTCTCGCTGAATAAGACTGTAGATTTATGTCACCTACGCGGTAACTACTGGCACTGGAATAAAAGGGACTGTGTACACAGTCTATTCAGCAATCCTCACTCATGGCAGATCTTAACGTGGCTACAGTGATGTCGCTTTCTGGTCGAGTAGGCCTCATTACAGGCGGAGGAACGGGGATGTATGTTCCTTGATTCTCGATTGCAACTCATTGGTGACTCTCTAACATAGGATTCATGATTGCGAAAGCCTTTGCTGCAAACGGAGCCAAGGTATACATCACTGGCCGATGGTTGGATGTGCTAGAGAAAGCTGCGGCATCTATCACAGGTGTACCAGGATCCGTGGTCCCGTAAGCAGTTGTTCTCTCTCAGTGGTGTTTGCCAATTCAGCTGATGCGCCTAAAGGATCCAGATGGATGTCACAGACGAAGAAAGCGTCAAAGCCGGGGCCAAGCGCATTGAAGGAGTTGATGGCAAACTCGATGTTCTCGTCAACAGGTCTGTCAGCTGTACCACCTTCGGTTCCTCTCACCCATGCTAATGTCCCGGTAGTGCCGGAATTGCCGGTTCCCTTCGTGACCCAGATTTTTTTCGCGAAGAAATCCGCCGCAGAGGATCATTTTCAGCCTGAAATGGTACAAACTTGGGCAGATATCTTCGCACTCAACACGATCGCCCCGTTCTTCATCGTACGTGCTTTCCAATTCCTCCCTGTCATCCACGATGGCCCTCCACTTCATCAGTTGCTGAACTGTGAACATTGAAGATTTAAGCAGCTCCTGCTTCTCATTTGCTTCCGTCTCCACCTGCTTGCTAGTTGATCTCGTTTGAAAGGCTTGAAGGTGGATCTGATTATCCTCGTTGCCACTACGGTCCAGATTATCCTCTGAAAGCTACTACTTAAATAGAGTGAAACAAAGCATAGTTAGAACAATCACCATAAAGAATGTCATTGATGTCATGGACAATCTGCAGGCCCTGTCCTTTAACGTGAATACAGTCAAGAGTATTAGAGCACCGACTCTATAAAATATATTATCCAGCACGGCTAAAGATCTTGAATCCATGCCTTCCGTGACGGGAGACAGAGTTCCTGAGGGTGACTGAATACAGCGGAATCCATTGCGACGATGGCTCTATTGTTGGTGTCCCGGAAAACGTGAAATTTCTATATCATGGAAGTTCAGCGGTAGATACTAGAATTTAACGTAGCCCTACATCAGCACCGAGGTCAGCCAAGGGAACTCCCTCATCAGGAAAAAGGTTTTTGCTACGTAGCCCTGGCCCGGTGCTACATAGCGCTACACGTGGTACATAGCTTAGGTATCTCGCTGCCAGTGTTACATAGCATCCCGTAGCGTCGTGTACTTCCATGCCTGTGGTATGTACAGACCTATAGCACCCTGTCAGTGAGCTACGCTATCAACACCAGCAAGACTCAGCACAGTTGGAAAATATCAGTTAGTTATGCATTTGTCACGTAAAAGTACAAAATCAATGTGCCGGAGGTAAGGATTCAAGAAGAACGAACTACAAGACTCGAGAATATTGTTGCTAGTATACTGAGGATTGATATGTCGTCCATAGCATGGGGAAAGGTGACAACTACGAGAGATGTAGGTCACCGGAATGATAGACGCATTAGGACGGCCACCTCGAAGGGAGAATTGAACTTTAAACATCCTAGTTAGTTCGTCAACTTTCCGAAGGGGAGTAAACCACTCGACGTAAGCAAGAGGGTGACGAAACTCTCCTAGCTCCTTGGGAAGGTCAAATATAGCACGTATTCTAGCGACATGAAGGCCTATTAAAGGTTCAGTGAGTCGCTAAGCATAAGACTCGAAGAACGCACCTTTGGGTCCCAGTAAATCCAAGTTAACAGTGCTCTCATCCTCCGGTAAATCCTTTCTTGCCAATACTGTATCAAAATGTGACGGCTTTGGCTTCTTGTGACCCCGGGCAGGTTCTGCAAGTGTCGCTCGAACAGGATCAATGGTTGTGAGTTGCGAAACCTCGGGTGTAGGCGGAATAAAAATGCGGAATCGTTTGTAAACCGAATATTTTGCAGGTTCCACATCCCAATAGTCTGGTTTTAAGAGCTGGTGCTGGCGAAGAAAAGCCTCCATTGCATAGACAAAATCAGATGCCCCGAATTTAGCTGTGAGATCATCAATGCTGACATTCGTGTAGGCCGGTGTTTTGGGGATGGAGTATATGGATTCTCCGTATTCAAGCTGAGATAGAGTTGTCGCGGAGTCATCAGTGCTATCGGCAGGATCATCATCGTGTTCATCAGCAGCAGAGGCAGCCGGACGACTAATGCTCCCACGGCTGTTGCCGTTTTGAGAATCAACGTTCCCATCAACATCCACATCGTCTTCTTCTTCATCCTCATCTGGCTCCTCTTGCTCACCATACTCATCGATGGCATACTGCAAGAACCTCTGGAATTTCTCTACAGCCTCTCTTCGCCTCATCCATGTTGTCATCTGGCTTACATAGCCCTTCTTATTCGACGCATTGTAGGCAATTTTCGCGTAATCGATGTGCAAGCGTTCTGATGCTTCTGTATTGAAGCCTCCCGCAGAACCATGAGAACAAATCATTGACGCATAGTGGGACATGGAGTGGATTTTCGGAATGTTGAAGTGGTCGCGTATGCCTAGTTCAACGAATATGTCCTTCTCTTCATGAAAGGTGCGCCACGAGTCTTCGAGTTTCTTCAAAGACTCAGTCATGTGTTCCTCGTAGTGGGCATAGTATACAAAATCAAGGACAGCCCGAACACATTTCATGACCGATTCGTCTGCAGACCCTGCAATAACCGACAAGAACACCTTTTCCATGTTTTTGTACTCGTTACCCATCCACTGTGAAATCAAAGATATTCCCTTTGAGAAGTGACGAAGACTTGGATGGCGTGTCATGGCCTGAAAGCGACCATCGACCTCGATTTTTTGCATGGAATCTGACACACGTTCAGGTCCATCGGTGTTGATCGCTGCTGTAGCCCACTTGACGACGTGGTCTTTGAAGACGCCTTTGTGGAGTTGATGGAGGATATCAGGCGTAAAGCATTGGAAAATGTTACAGTGAGGTAAGTCCACCCAAAATGGATTCACTGGGCGTAGACCCCAGTCTGCGAACTCTGGAGGGTCCAATCCATCTGATGCTTGTTTCAGGATCTGAATCGTCTCCTTCTGATCTCGAGGTGGTGAGCAGACGTGGTCTCCCAACTTGTCAGACTTTGCCTTGCACTTTGGACACCGATTTTCCATGCAGCCGCTGATCAGACATTGCTCAGGGTAATCTGCCATGTATGCGGCCAAAATCGGATAAACGAGCCTTGTTTGACCATCAGCACACAACATCTTGACGCCGTTCTTCCCAGCTTCAATCAATGGCTCCAGAAGGGAGCGCATACAGGTGTGAAACAGCTGGTATGATTCAACCGAGCGATGCTTCTTTGAGAAGCATTCGAGTTTGCTGACTGGTAGGTACCCTATTAGTACGGTCGCATGTTCGGAAGGCTTTCGTCTGATGTCCTGGTCAATGTTCCCTATAGTTAGGTATACAGGCCACGCAGACTTATCGCCACTGAACCGTGAGAGCTGTGTTTTGTCTGATGCGAGAATGATGGGGGCGATGGTGACACCTTTCGGTAAGAGTTTCTGATGTCGATGTAAGTTAGTATTGCTAAAATACGTGAGAAATAGGCACACCTGTATCTTCCACCACCAATCTGCTGTCGCCATCTCGCTGTATGCTCGCGAGGCTCCCTCTTTGTTAATATAAACACGTTCAGGTGCGTAGCGCATGTGCTTGAGAAAGCGAGCATCACCGATAAGCTCTCGTATACAGGCCACAGGATCTCGCTTCCAGAGCTCCACTTCCTCTGTTCGAGGATTACCCTTCTCATCTATCAGGTCTCCTTGGATCTCAAAGGCTTCGCATGTCCATTCTGGACCAGTCGGCAGCTTGTCAATGGTCTGAAACAATTTTCTTTTGTTGTCGAAGCTGGGATTGACATTATTTTGAATCTGGAAATTTTCTATGAATGTCGATGACGATAAAATCAATAGAAATGGTGCGTACACTGTCTAACTTCAAAAAAGTGTCAATCTCCTTTTGACTGATACCCGAACGTACTAGCCATCGGGCTAACTCCCACTCCTCCCGTGAGCTAAATGGCTTCCACATGTCCTCGCCTTCAGTCGTCTTCTCACGCCGCAGACACTCAAAGAACGTTGGTAATATGCCTCGCTCTAAAATTGGATCTCCGGCAGGCCACGGGAAATCTTCAATATAATATTCCCGTGGTCCTGGGGCATCATCCTCATCCTCGACATCCTCAACGTGAGTCTTTTTTGATGGTGGCGGCTCTGTGGCGGCGAAATCAGGATCAGGATCAGGATGCCACTCGCCAGGGTCAGGGACAGATTCCGAATTGAAAGACAGGCTAGCAGGCAGGTTACTCGGAGTATCGTCGGTTGGCGGCGGGCTGATGGCGTGTTTGCGTTTGGCCATTTTTGCAGCTCTCACCAATCTCTTATCAAGCTGTTGACCGCAAGATGTCTGGGAATAATGGTTTTCCATTCCAGGCTTGGAACGTGTCTGGAAAGTATGACATATCTTGCAACTGAAGAGAGTACCGGCCATTGAGGTGGGGGTGGTGTTGTATGGGGGTAGCGGACGAGTTAGGAATGTACAGGGTGCCGCGGGGACCCGCCACTGTTTTGAGTAAGGCTTGGTCACGTTATCTTCAACTTTTGTTGATTGTTTTATTTGTTTGCAGCTTGTTGTCTTCTACCACATCGCAGCATTCACGAAAACTCTGCTCGCCCTGACGCAACAAGCCATGGCTCGACAAAATGTGGCAAACCAAAGTGGAGCTGCTACTAGCAGTCGCGTCAAACGATCAGGCAAGCCCAGTCAAAGGCAGAGCGACATTAGTACGTATTTTCATGTTCGTTTTGCCAACAGTGTTTGTATCTTGGATCTGACTATTTTATCTCAACAGACGAGAATACCATTGCGACCGAGAATCAGAAGCTTCAGGCGTGCATCAAACAGTTGGAGAAGGAGCGGATCAAGCTCCAGCAGGCACAAGTTCTCACTGATAAGACCAATCGTACGTGCTCTCTAGTCCGAATGACAGCTTCTAATACACATCTAGAGGATCTTCGTGATCGTTATGCAGAGGAATATCGCTGTGGACATAATGGACGAGAGTTGTCTGATATAGAAAGTGAAGATGATGATGCGACGGGTACATCACTAGATTTTTCATCGGCAGTAAGTGAACCGTCCTTTAAATTTACCTCTAACTCAAGGCATTTTAATCTAGATCCACTCCAAGGGGATTGTCTCCAGTCCACCTCGGAAACTTCGACGAAAGAGTGCCCCACGTCTTGTCATATCCTCCCCGCCTCCTGCAGCAGCAACCCAAATTCCCCATATTGATTTCAGGTCTATCAGAACCAGCCGCATGATGGAAGATAAGCATGGCTCTCCATCTCCGTCTTTAGATGCCTCAGAGCTTTTTCGAACTGACTCTCCCATGCCTGTTACTTCACCCCAGCATCACGAGCAGCAAGCCGATAATCTGTCAGACACACAGTCAAATAGCAAAACCCAGCACGGTGGAGGAAAACGCGCCCGTAGCCCATCTGTCACCGAGGGACCATCAAAAGCAAAGAAGGCACGTGTTGCCGAGGTTGTAGCTGGTGCAAAGGGTGTTAACCAGCGCGATTATGATGGTAAGGTTCGCGATATACTTCACAAGGTTTGTAAACGCTGGGAACGACACATCTATACTGTTAACGGATACCCTGATGATGAGACCCAGCGGCAATGGCTGCAGGAGCTTTGGGATGAAGCATGCGAGGAAGCCAGTGAGATGTACGAGTTAACTGCGGGCATGAAAACCATGGTATGGTCCCGTTTTGATTGCTTCAGCCCACCTCACAAGTCTGTTAGATTAAGAGAAGATCTGCTCGTGTTCGAGGAGCTATGAAGACAGATATCAAGTCACTCGTTGTCGCAACATACGGCTTTGTTACATCAAACAAGAAGGCTACCGTCGAGCAGAATAAAAAGAAGTATGTGATGCTTGCAACACGTGGCGCATTCACCTGCAAGGTGCGAACTCGTTAATAGATACTTTATTATTTCACTCATTGTCCCACAGGAACCCAAGACACGGCGCTACCGATTCGAGAACAAGATTCTTCTAATGGCGATCATCGAACATTTCTTCGGCCATCGCAAGGCACCAGGAATTATTTGGGAGGACGACTTCGACCCCATCAAGCCTGAGACACTTGCTCTCATTGTAACAATTGTATGTACAAGTCCCCACTTCTCTCTCTTGCCGTTAACATACCCACATCCTTCAGATTGAGCACTGCATTGAAGAATGGGCAGACGGCTCATATAAGGCACAGAACCTCAACGACGCAACACAAAGCTCTCGGTACCTTGCCCATATGTCAGACATCAAAGCATGGTGCAAGGAGGATGAACGTGTTACTACCAACATCCGCAAGCTTTGGGTCGCAAAGGGAAGGCGAGTCTTCATTCATTTGTCCGCATTTTCACACTGAGAATGCATTTCAGGATGCATGCGGATATCAAGCCAAAACAGGAGTCTACCGGATATGTCGATGATGATGAGAAGGAGAGACTATGTACAGATTTGGAGGGACGGACAGGGGAGACTGACAGCGAGGCTGAGGACGATGACGATGAGGGAGGCGAATTAGAGCCAGAACAGAATGCAGCGGGTGGTGACACAGATCAGGCTTAGTTTATGGTGCCTGTCACCCTATGTAACACAGTATTACAGGATGCAATGTAGTGCCGCTTTATCCTTTCGTCTTTCCAGTCCCGTATATCTAAAGAATTAGATGATCTATTGTGATTATGTACCAGTACAATAGTGCTACAGTAGCATTGGCATATAAACTATGGCTAGCTACCGGATGGTATGTATCACTGGCGGAGTGCTACAGGATGTTATATAAGGGGGGACCTGACTACGGAGCTATCGGAGCTATATAACCCCTGTACTGGTATGTAGCTTCGTGGTTTTTTCCTGATGCTGTTCTGACAAATGATGCAATGCGGCCTGAAAACATGTACGATGAATATATAATCGAGGGGCGCAGTTATTACTTACCGAAATTCCATGGACCTGTATTCTTGTTCATTAAGAGATAAACAAAATCATGAATTCAATCACCAATCTAATACCACAATCGAAGGTTTCGTGAAGACCCTGATGTATTGAGGAAACGACGAAGCTTTCTACACTGACTTCGACATCTATAATATGCTCTTCGTCAGTTGTACGCTTATTTAATGTGAGTGCAGATGGTCTCACCGAAGTCGTACATGGAAAACGGTACCGGATCGTTAACACTTGAAATTGCGATAAGGCGGGGTAAATAGGGATTCCTGTAGAAGAGAAACCATCGCTCTTCTGAAGAGTCCGGACGTTAGACGCACAGAAGATTCGCATCCAATGCATTCGATGTTTGCCGATTCTAGCCAACAATCAGCAAGCAAGGTGTAAAGGAGGGCACAGTTTTTGTACAAGTCTGGCTCTGCTGCCTTCGAACACTTTCATAACGACACATCGTCCTTGCATCTCTGCGGTATAGAACTTCTGGCTTTCACCACTGTGGATCTACCTCCGAGGTAAAATATGAATCTGCGACACTGTCTGTACGCTCGGTGAGACGCTTGTCCTTATTGGAATTAGGAAGACTCGGACACAAAGGAACCCCGGGTGGGAGAGAGGCGACCACATTCGCCAGTTCCATAATGCTGTGGTCCATGTGTTGTAGCCGCGTAGTAACATGTTCTAAAGTTTCTTGAAGGGAAAGCAATGTACTGATCTAGAGAATAAGTCGTAGGTGAAGACTACGAGGATGATGTGTCACCTACTTGAAAAAGCTGTAAAGTATCCTCGAACTGCGTGGCAAGACGCTGTAGCTCTGCCTTTTGTGATTTCAAATAAAATAGCAGGCCGAGACGATTCTTGCGATCTTCATGCTCGATAAAGTCCTGGACATCTTTCAAATTCCTGTGGATCGTCAGGTCAGTACAAGGAAGGGAGAAAAGGACCGACGTCTCGAATTTTTGGATATTCTTCGCCACATCTGATGTGATTTGCACGTTCTGGGAGATCGTAACATGTGCTCTTACACAACGAGTCATGATTTTGTTACGCGTCTCCACATTCTGTTGAGCCTGATATGCAAGATTCAGAATGGAAAGGAGAATCTCAGTCGCCGGTCCAAGGGCTGGTACTGGAATTGCTCCACTTGCAGCCTACAGCATCATGAACTACTGTGTACCAGAACATGGAATCTATCGCTCACCTTGAGAAATTCTAAAGGTACGACTGCAGTCTCGATGCTCTTCCTCCCAAGGAGCCCACCAATTCTCTTCATCATAAGATTTAGAGATTATGACGGTTGTTGGAATGACTGAGACGTGCTGTGCTTGAAAACAACATTGAGTTTCTTTGCATCAACATGTTTATACAACGCATCTAGCCAACGTTCTCATGCTTTGACCACCACTGGCATCACGGTGGGCAGAATCGCAGAACACCCCGCCCACAAACCCTTGCCTATGCAGCATCACTTAAGCCAAGCAAGGCTACATGTTACCATGGGAAAATGCGACCCCCTTCCTGACACAAGGTTAAAATGGAGAGCTAGACCGTTGGATGCGCAAGGAGGTGTGTATTTATCCCTTCGACGTCACAGTGTCACCAACTTTGGTTTTCCAGATCGATCATATTGAGATGCGATGACATTAGCTGGGATCGATCCAGCACTGAAATAACAAGCTTCCTCGCCCGTTACCCCATAATGGCAGCTACGATGACCATTATCTCGCTGGAATTTCAAAAGGTTAAGAGGTACGGACAAGCAAACCAGAGCACGTTGTAGCTCGTTTCATAACTATGCAGAATTGGTGCACTACGAAGAGCGGGAAAAATGGTCAACAAACGCGAATCCGACATGAGAATTTGGGAGGGAAAATATCTGTCTGATGAAAGCAAGAGATGATGAAGACTAGAGTACTTCCATCTCAATCAAATCCGTATTTATTACCAAAAACCATGGTTTTGGGTGGCAATGGCATTGACTGGGATCGAACCAGAACTGCGATAACAAGCTTCCTCGCCCATTACACCATAATGCTACGATGGCGCCTTTTCCAGTCCCTAAAAAGACAAGAGAGTATGGACAAACAACGACAAGTTCTAAGGACATATCATCAGGGGCCGATGCATACGAACCAGGTGGACGAACCCTAGGCAGTGGACCACGTCCGTTTGAACGCCTTGTCGTGACTGGTTATATGTGCAGCCAGAGGCAAATATGCAAGGAGGAATTTTGCACCAAGAAGGAAAGCGGAATAACGCACCGCATAGATCTAGTAAATATGGATTACGGATTGATCCAATGCTGGTGCCAAGCTAGGCTTGGAGTGGCTGGCCATGTCCACGAAAGCTGTGGGAACGCGTGCGTAAACATTTAGACAGTCGCGCTACCCTAGCACCAGGACAATCCTTGGACACGCATGCAAGGGCATCGGCCTGGATAGCTAAGATTTGTAACGTGTCCCCAACACTGAAAGGAAAACGTATGCACGCCTATCCGTACTGCGTCCGACTTCAAGTTGGGCGTTCCTCCCAAATCATCCGGGCCTCACTCAGACATGGCTAATCATTGCATCGTTCGCGAGTCTGATACGAGACGCAAGATGAGCTGAAACCTGAGGAAAGCGCAGAAGGGAGATTCACCAGAGTCATGGATGCAAATGATGGAAAGTGCTTTCTTTCCCACAGTCCAATTTTTGCAACGACCATGTGATCTCAAGACGGTCAGTGATCCTAACTTTCTTCCGAGCTTCTACTCCATTTTTAGTCGCCGTCTTCATTCTGGTCCTGTCTGCATCAAGTCGAATAAAATAATAAAACAACTTTATCACCTAACAGTGAGGGCCCCGAATCGAACCAGAGTAGACGCGAATAAGTACTGGTTACCTACGGCTCCTCTAATGGGAAAGGGTTTTCGAAGCGACTAGTCCGAGCAGCAGAGATGCGCTCCCGGTTACTATTTTTCTCAAAGTCTTTCCTCTACTCGCACCAACTCCTCAGGGTTCAGAAGTTAGAATGTTCAACGTTCAACTCCTGAACTCAAAAAAAAAAGCCAAAGAGATGTGGTCCGAATATGAATGAAGAGGCGGGTCTGCGAAGCCCCGGCCTTACTGGATGGTGGATTGAACAAATGACTGACATGCCACACGGACTGCACTAGTGAGCAACAGTTTTTTAATGAAAAGTCGGAGCATGTACAGGCGATACATAGAAAGGCGTAGTAGAGATCTCTGAAGAAGGTAACCACTTGCTGAGTGTGTATCGTATTTGTTGGAACATATAGTTTCAAAGTTTTCATTCCCATCACCTCAGATAACTACTCTTTTTCTTATTTTGCCTCGCCAACTTTGATACCCATTGCTTTCTGTCGGCCAAACTTGCAGTCAAGAACTGTGTTCCAGTCAGCATCACAACATCTGTCTGACATAGCACCCTCATAGGCCAAAAAAGTGACATCTTCGACGCATTTGACGATAGCAGGCCCTGGAATCGAACAAGGAGGCTGCTTGGGCAAGGTTCCGATCAAGCTATATGAGCACAGTATGCTGAGACACGTGCAGAGATCTCAGAGAAGATATGGACACTTGCTAAATTCAACGTTGAACCGAGGTGTCAGTGATGAGTCTCCAAAAACAAAAGCAGTGTTTGCGTTGTACTGTTGAAACAAGATGGTGTCTGCACTAGAAGAATGTCAATCATATCAGATTTACATAGTATCTGGCGCTCAAGCCTAAGGAAAATCATTAGGCAGCGAGTCAATAATACTTGTCCTACATCCACTGTGTTTCTAGCAGACATCGCGAATCAGAAAACACCTCTAAACTTGACAAAAAAGAAAATCCGTGCCTCAACATCTGTGTCCCCCAAGCTTAGTCACTAAGAAGGATCATCTAGCTGGAAAGATGTCCGGAAGCAAGGAGTCGACAGACCTATGACAGGTCCCCGCAATGAGCAAAAGTAGGTTACATGAGTCTGCTTTGAGGTTTGAAGTGGTGGAGTTGCAGGGATGGATATGACGACTGGTGAACCCATGAAGTGCACTTGAGCAGCCCCAACAAAAACACCTCGCAATTCTGTGATCCCAGCCAAAAGACACCCACTAGCCAAAGAACAAAAAAAAAGGTTGTCAGAGATCATTGTAGGTGCAAAGACGGAAAGCGGAAAGGTATTATGCCTTCTGCTGCAACATCCACAGGTCTTCCACAACATGGTGGGAAAAATGCAATCTTTCCCCTTCTATGTGATTATCTGGGATTGAACCAGAAAGAGGATAAGCCCTCCTGCCCATTGCACCATGATGCTACGACAGTCCCACCATATAGAGGCCACTCGTCCATCAGGGATTATGCCCAAGAGGACATGAGTGGACAGACAGTAGAATGCCATATCACCGCATCTCTAAGGAGGTAGTACTAGGAGCTTGCTGGCGCTCTTTCAAGAAAATGAGAAAGACAAACCTTAGATGCACACACCATTTTACCGCAGTCCTTTGCACTTCATGTCCAGTCTTGTGCCATATATGCACAGGTGGAGCAGAATCTGTAGGGAGGAGGTTAGCACAAGAACAGACTGAAATGAAGGAAAGACGAAGCGGTAACGCGTACGAAAAAGTCGACCTACATCTGCTCAGAAAATGACTTCTTTATGCGATAGGCTTGGATTGGATGAAGAGTGCATTTTGATATAAGCTGGTAGAGTCTGAATTTAGAAGCGTGCATGCGGTTGGCGCAATACATATACATCAAGGCCTGCAGACATGAAATCGGTCAGACGCCAATGTGAATACCCCCTTATCCCCTCTGCATCAGCAGTTACAGCTTTGGCATACTGCCGGGATTCAATGTATGCTTCTTCAGGGCACGATCCTCGAGGTTCAATTCACTTGGATTTTATGGTTACGGGCCCACAAGCAAGGGTGCCAACCTGAACATTCAAAATTAGTGGCCCTTCAGCCTCAAAAGAGCAATACACGTACGACCATCACCTGGGGCTTTTTCCTCTACATTCCTGGCTGCATTCCCCTCATTCAGAGTGACTAATTTGAACTGTCACAGGTTGGGAGAGGAGCTCTTCCACTTGTTTTTGTCAATTCGGTGCGTCAATGTGACTGTTCAAGGTGGTTGCCACATCTATAGACTACACACCATTAAAAGATAGTCAGGTGAAATGAAAACGGTAGATGCACCTTCAATTTGTACCTCTCAAACCAATATGTGCACATCACAATCTAACATCCCGATGGCAAGTTCAATCGCAAGCGATGAGAATAGAGGATCACACCTTGCGAGTCACCATGGCGGTCATGAAAACTGAGCCACTGCTTTATTTACTCGTTTCTTCATTTGACTTGTCAAACAGGTCGCTCTGCAGGCTAGTGAATTCTTTATTCCAGGAAATTTTTGTTTGTTCCTTGTAGGTACTAGAGTGAGATGATAATTTCAAGTATAGGTGTTGAACACGCTTACTGACTCCACCGTTGAGGTCAAGGGTGATGACAGTATTATAATGTCTTTGGTGCGCTGTGCATGTATGCACAACTTGGTACCCAGATGCTTTAATCGACAAGGATCAGACTTTAGTGATTACCCAGAGCTGGCCTGCACGAATGTCCCCAGGCCAAATTCAAATAGCCCCGAATCCTCGAAATGCCAAACAGATTGTGAAATGTGGATGGACTAAAGTGACGGGGACATGCACAAGTTTTGTATGAGGTCTGGTTGGACAGGCTTCTCATCAATGAAATCCCAATTTCCAAAGGTGTGCTATATGGAACGACAACACCAAATGGTTGATATTGGAATCAAACTTTGAGGAAACTTGCATGGCGGCAGCGAATGGAGCTGTAATGATCTATCAGGAATATCAAGGCAAAGAAAGAGTTTCGCACTCACACTAAACTTTTGTTGTCTTCAATTACCGAGTAATCATGCCTGAATCAGTGCATTGATCATATTCGCAGTAATGATGTAAGCCTATTGTTGGGAACTCTCAGAGTCTTGGTCTATTAAGAGAAATTAGAATGGTAGTAGGAGAAAGCAATGCTGAGGGTTCTTGATCAATAGTTACACATTCAGGAGGCGAGGATGTTGGGAGAGTGTTCACTTTCCAAGTATGTTGGGCACCAAGGGGGTTGTAAAAACATAAAAAATCATATTGGGTCAAAATTATTTTTAAGGCCTGCTTGAGGCGACCGACCGACTGGCATGGGAATAACATACTGAGAATAGTAGCTGAGTCATACAACTCTACCATTTGGGGACCACACAGCCACCGGCAACTTGTCAGCTCCCAGACCTGAAGCTACCCCATCTTGCACCCAACTTGCACCAGTCCTTCCAACAACTGCCCTGAGCCTACTGTGAGTGACAGATCATCAGAAACATGTTCTTTCACACTGAATAATGTGTTTATCGCACCCAGGATAACTTCATTCCACTATACAAAGGGCAGGCAAAAATATTTTTAAGGCCTCCTGGGATCAACCAACCAACCAACCTGATGTGCCAGCTTGCCGGGCCACAACCCCCTTGTTGGGCATGGTCTGGTTTGTCCATGACCATGTGCGCTCTAGGGCAGGTTTCAAAGGTGTCATTGTACTTTCCTGTTGTTCATAGCTTACAGCTGTTCCGGAAAATAATGAGAATCATGCGAGAGCAACATGCGCCTAAATTTGACATATTTACTGCATTTGGTAAATATATATTTGCTCTTCTCGTCGATGTACACCTTGGCTGGACCTTCGCATCTACTGTCTAGTTATTCTTCAGATGACATCAGCCATTTTGACAAGGTAAATGATGAATTTAGCCAGTTTCAGTCATCAGATGAGCCTCAAGGATCCCTTGGACATGCATTTACTTCGGCAATTATCAGAACATGTACTAGACAGTCTTGTTGGCCTTGCAGCTACCTGAGTATATGCTATCAACCCCTTATTGTTCAACGGATGCCATCATGCTGGGGTGACTCTGCTGTGTTGCCAGAAGCAGCGGACATCCTGTGATATCCGAACTGTTGTGATGACTGAACATTATATCATTATTGTATATGGTGGGATTTCTCAAGAAAAGACCTCAGTAGCATTAACTTGAGTGGGTTATACAGGTGTACATGGAGGAGAAGGCTCTGGAGACTGGAGAAGGGCAAGTATATATTTACCAAATGCAGTAAATACGTCAAATTTGGGCGCATGTTGCTCTTTTGTGATTCTCATTATTTTCCGGAACAGCTGTAACCTTGCGCTATCACATCTGTCTGCCTAGCAAACTCCGGTTCCAGTGCCAAGTTAGGGTAAAAGAGTAGGTCAATAAGTGAAGACAGAAGTTGTTCATATCTATTGATTTCGTTCGATGACCAGCACCCTGTCTAGGGAAACAAGAGAAGGAAAAGTATAACAGAAAGGGGCCTATGTAATGTACTATCGTATAAGAATATAAACTTTTTTTTTTGACTATAGCTTCTTGAAGTCTGGCAGCCCAATCCTCTTTGATTTCACCCATATTATACTACATCGTCCTGAACTTCAAAAGGGACCAACGGTGGAGATTCCTGCATTGTCGCATCGCTCGGTACTCGAGCAATGGCCAGGATAGGTGCCAAGCCCTGGAGATGACACATTAGCAAGTACAGGGGAAAGTAGTGAGCTGAAGCTCATGATACTCATCGTCACAGCAAGCAATGGACAACTTGTATGCATGTCACTCATGATGTAAGTAATCAGCAAAATAATCGGCCCTGCTGTGAATAATAACGATGACTCGACAATGATGTTGATCCAAAGCCTGCGAGTTCTCCCCCCAATGTGTGGACCCATTATGATACAACATAAGATGACAAGCATGCACAACATTGTTATGGCAAGCGACATAGAGTAGTAGGAGTGCATCCAATCAATATGGGCTGTACATGCATTCCCTGAGGGAGGCATAGTGGTCATTTCATAGAGACCAAAGCCTGCAAAAACTGGATTGGATGTCACTTCTAATTCGACGACAATAATGATGAAAGGGACGAACTCGTTCCAACAATGGTGCACAATCCTGGAATGGCGACAAACATCCATCTGCGACCACAGAGGAACCAGCACCACAAGATCTAAGCCATAGTAACCTCTGTCAAACTCAGTCCGGCAGTAAGTCTAATGATATCTGCTTACCACTATGCAATCCGTGATGAGGATATTTACCATGAAGGCCATTGAGCTCAAGGGAATCCACCCTGGGGTATAGATGTATATGGTCTCCTGTGTTTCATCATTTCTGATGCCTTCGACAAACATCGATCGAATGGCGAGAGGGGATGTCACAATGAGGTACATCACGATGACCAGTCTGCACTGAATGAGACGACTCCTGCCTCTATCATGGGTCACTAAGGCAGACATTGAGATGGGATATATTGGACAAGACATCGAGACGAAAGATGCACTGACTATCCAGATCGTAAACACCCTGAGAGTAGCATGTATCCCTAAACAAAGTATGATCCTGGTTAGCACTGACATTGTTTTGGATAAGGAGAAGCATATCATAGAGTAGCAATTCAAAGGAAGTCGCTTTCAGCATTGCACCGCGGTTCTGAAGTGTGAACTCTGATGGGTAGGATCCCATGTTGCTGCACAATGATCCTCAATGAACATTCACTCCTTATACTCTATTCTAACTCTGGAAAACACGCACAGGACCACATGGCAATGATATGGTTCCATAACCCCCGTGTACGATGTTTCTCAGTCATTTAACTTTACTCTTCCATATGGCCTTGTCTCCAATGGAGATATGTTTGGGAGGGATAGGAATAGAATGGATGTGATCGCTTTACCCTTAGGGTCCCTGGAGGATACTTCTACAGCTCAGCTTGGGCATCAATAGAACGGGGAAAGTTTGATCGCATTCACCTCAGGGTCCCTGGAGGATATTCCCACAGCTCACCTTGATGGCGATGGATAGAAGCAGGAATGGAATGCATTCAATCGCTTTCCTTCCCCTCAGGTTTCCTGGAAGAGGCTTCCATTGTGTGCACCTCTGTCGCTTATCCGCTGACATGCTTGGAAAGTGTTCACACATGTAATTTCGCAAAATGTATCAATCCATACATTTTATAAAACCTAGATACCAAGGCAATGAGAGATACCTTAGAGTGCAATGTCCTAAGTGCAGGCAATGAGTTACCTTGTGTGATGTTTGGTGGAGCACATGGCTTAGCTGTAGAGTGATACTGTAAGGGTCACACTAAGTATAAAGTCCCAGCACTTGACACTGAGTACACTGACAATGCACACAGGATGCGCTGATACACCGTCTACACGTTCACACCTAGATTTTGCGATTTTGTAACAATACAATGGCATATCTATCCTGTACTAGTGATAATAAAAAGGACTATAGCTGAGGCTTTGAGCTGATAGTTACAGCAGTATGCGACTAGTGAAGCCAGGACTTAGATGCGACACCACTAGTGGGTCAAATCTACCAGCCGGCCATACTAGTGACTTGAATACTAGCCAGACTAATTAATATAAGGCCACTAGTAGACGAGTAACGTGACTAGTGCACCAAACAAGAAGCAGAATACACAGATCTCGTGAAGTTCAGTCACTAGTAGACCGATCGGGGCAGAAACGCCTAAGTCAGGTTAACTAGTCACGCAGCAATCTTGAAGCAGGACTTAGAAATGAATTAGCAACGGATTAACGTTACACCCAGATCCGACTAGTGTGATCAGATCTATTGCGATCGGCACTAGTATAGCCCGGCTGCGCTTTTGATCACAGCCAACTACGGTTGCGAGCACGAGGATGTGGCTAGTCATTCATCTCCGGCACTAGTGGCGCATTGCTGGGTCAAGCACGTGAGATTAAACCGCTGGCTGAGCTCTGTGGCTCACTAGTCGTCCAATAGCAATTTCTAGACCAGTTATTGCGTGTTTATGCACGATATTTCGGGTCTAGCCAAGAAATCAGTACCAAAAATACCCCACTAGTGTAGCTGTTTGTGTCGCTTTGTACCTTTCTTTACAGTATATAAGTAGTAGAATAGCCACTCGCACGGACAGGCAAGCCATCCCTGCGATTGTGAGTGACTAGCAAGAGTCTAGTGCCCCCAATTAAAGGCTTTTGTGCTTAACCTCAACGAAGCGGCTACTAGTCGCTAAGTTACCTATAGTATTGAGTGAATTGAAGTCCCTTTGAGTCTACTATTGTGTCCTGCAAAGGCCAAGAGTGCTCCGAAGTTAGTTCTTGCAGTTTCTCAAAGTTAAAGTATTATTCTTAGGCCAAGAGTGCCACTAGTAAGCTAGAGTGTGAACTAGTCAAGTGTTACCACTTGTAAGGAGCAGTTTCTAGGCCAAGAGTGCCACTAGTAAGCCAAGAGTGCGAACTAGGCAAGTGTTGATCACTTGTAGGAAGTAGTACAGGGCCAAGAGAGCCAATAGTCCAAACAGTCGGAGTCCCAGCGAGCGCAGTAGCTCAAAACCAAGTCACAGTCATTCAATTGTGTCTTACCCACCCCACTAGTGCGAGTAGTACACTTGTAAAACTCACTAGTAATGAATAAAACATCTTTTGAACAACCTACCTTGATTATCGAGTCTGCAGAGTGCTTCTATCGTACTCGAAACACCTGAATTCAATACATTGGTGATAGTGTAGAGTGTAGAGAGGCTTAGTGTTGGTTGGAGCTCATTTCCACCCACTAGTCTTTTGCCACTCACCGTTACCAAGCACATCACCGCAATGACACAATATCTCTTATTCTCAGGGTAGAGTGCAAGTCAACCAATCACTGAAACTGTACGCAAGTCCCGCGCTAGCTTCCTATGCCTTGCGCGCTACTCAAGTCACTCAAATGTTATCAATAAAAGGTATATTCTCTCACTCGAAGCTACAAACTAATGCCGAAGTTAGAGCGCTAAGCTGAGGGCCTTTGCGCTCCAACAAGGGGGGTCCGAAACTTGTACACTACAATTTACACTGCGCTATTTATCTAGTCTATGTCCTACAAATTAGTACAACCATATATAGTATTATTTGGGTTGGAGAACTCTGTTTTCTGGGTCCCATGCATGTCGTTGCTATCACACTGAAGAGACTCTGTGCGCGCAAGCTAGAAATGCAACAGCGTCGAAGACACTGATCACACCCACACCCAACACAACACACACAAACCCTCAAGTTCGTGGGGGATTCTGATGCGATAGAAGCAGATAGAAACACGAGAACCAAACTCTCAAAGTATAAGATACACCAGTACAGCAGTAGCGCGCGTCAAGTATCTAGATCTCTCTAAGTCCAAAGGCTTTTAATAACAAGAGGAGCGACAGTTGTCGCTGGGCCTCAAGGCAAGGTGTAATACAATACTTGCAACATTGAGAGACGTACACAAAACCCTCACAAAGCCTAGCGCGACACACGGAATGACCTCAAACGGCTTATAACACACACCACACAACTCAAAGCTTCACACTCCACACAGAAACACGTCACAAAACCTTCCACTAAAGCCACAGGATTCAAACCTACACGCTCAAGCTTCCCAACTGATCATAGATCCACAGGGTTCTAACCTATGCGATCCAGAGACACAAAAACCTTATAAAACTCCGTCCGCAAGCCACAGGGTTTGAACCTATGCCACTTGGGAAATATATACCCTCAAGCGAGCACTAATCAAGCCAAAGGGTTTGAACCTCTGCCACCTGTAGTGCCTCGTGTCACAAGAAACCCTCAAAGCACAAGAGCGCATCCCCAATGACACTAAACTCTTCTTCTCAGGTTAGAGCGCAAGTCACCCAACCAATTAACAGTCACACAAGTGCCACGTTAGCTTTCTATGCCTCGCGCGCAACTCAATTCACTCGATATGATATCAATGCTAAGTATATTCTCTCGCTTGAAGTTACAAACTAATCCTGATGCAAGGGCGTCAAGCTGGAGGCTTGCGCGCGACTACAACGGGGGTCCAAAACTTGTCTACTACATTTTACACTGCGCTATTTATCTAGTTTACGTTCTACAAATTAGTACCACCAAATATAGTATCATTTAGGTTGCCGAGCTCCCTCGCCTGTGTCCCGCGCTTGTCGCCATTATCATGCCATTGCTTGGCGCTGACTCAGGAGTCTAGCTCGGGGCCAGATCCTGTCTCTGAGTGTTGCGACGTCAGTTAACAGCGCTATCACACGTGTACTGACGTCGGTTGCTATCTCCTCGGAGTTGCAACCTAGCGCGTGACTCTTATTTCGCTTCCTAATATTCTCTTAGGGAAATCTATCATAGTGAAGGCAACGAGCTCCTTGTCTAGGCCTCGCGCGCTTCGGCCGATGTCAGAAACTTCGGATTTACTCGAGTTCTGACATCACAAAGTCTAGAGCTCTAAGTTCCGGATCTGCCGGGCCTTGCGCGTCATAGATCAAGGTTGCGAAGTTTTAATTATCTCACAAGCGTGTCCTGCTCTATTTTTAGTGCGCACATGCTATGCCCTGTCAGAGCACTTAGTGTCAAGCGCTGGGACTTCATACCTAGTGCAGCCTTGCTAGTACCGTTCTTAGGTTAAGTCATGTGCTCCACCCAGCTTTACCCAGGTAATCTCATTACTGGCATTATAAACCTTGCGCTCTGTGGAGTTTCCTAGTGCCTTAGTATCTAGACCCTGTAGCATGTATTTATTCATGTAAATTGCAAAATTACACGCGTAAACGCTTGCAGAGCGTGTCAACGCCATAGCTTGGCACTTGCTCAGAGCTCTGACTCAGGGCCAGACTCTGGTTTCTCCATGGCATGACGTCAATTAGCAGTGCTCTGCACGCATATTGACATCGCTTGGTATATCCTCAGGGTTTTAGCATACCGTGCAGCTTGTGTGTCTTAGAATAATATCTTCTAGTGATTCCCATGGTATCTAGGGCAACCAGCTCCTTGTTTAGGTCTCGCACGCTTTGGCTGAAGCTAGAGACATTGGTTTTACTCTGATTCTGACATCCTGAGGTCTAGAGCGCTAGCTACCGGCATGGCAGTGCCTTGCGTGTCATAGATCAAGGGTATGCGAAGTATTAATTATCTCCTGAGCTTCTCTGGTTCTATTCTTAGCGCGCTGATGTGCTTGGTAACGGTGAGTGGCAAAAGACTAGTGGGTGGAAATGAGCTCCAACCAACACTAAGCCTCTCTACACTCTACACTATCACCAATGTATTGAATTCAGGTGTTTCGAGTACGATAGAAGCACTCTGCAGACTCGATAATCAAGGTAGGTTGTTCAAAAGATGTTTTATTCATTACTAGTGAGTTTTACAAGTGTACTACTCGCACTAGTGGGGTGGGTAAGACACAATTGAATGACTGTGACTTGGTTTTGAGCTACTGCGCTCGCTGGGACTCCGACTGTTTGGACTATTGGCTCTCTTGGCCCTGTACTACTTCCTACAAGTGATCAACACTTGCCTAGTTCGCACTCTTGGCTTACTAGTGGCACTCTTGGCCTAGAAACTGCTCCTTACAAGTGGTAACACTTGACTAGTTCACACTCTAGCTTACTAGTGGCACTCTTGGCCTAAGAATAATACTTTAACTTTGAGAAACTGCAAGAACTAACTTCGGAGCACTCTTGGCCTTTGCAGGACACAATAGTAGACTCAAAGGGACTTCAATTCACTCAATACTATAGGTAACTTAGCGACTAGTAGCCGCTTCGTTGAGGTTAAGCACAAAAGCCTTTAATTGGGGGCACTAGACTCTTGCTAGTCACTCACAATCGCAGGGATGGCTTGCCTGTCCGTGCGAGTGGCTATTCTACTACTTATATA
The DNA here is from genome assembly GCA_030435635.1 of Armillaria borealis. Taxonomy (NCBI): domain Eukaryota; kingdom Fungi; phylum Basidiomycota; class Agaricomycetes; order Agaricales; family Physalacriaceae; genus Armillaria; species Armillaria borealis. The sequence continues at coordinate 27,449 of JAUEPT010000217.1, read as the reverse complement.
CTGTAAAGAAAGGTACAAAGCGACACAAACAGCTACACTAGTGGGGTATTTTTGGTACTGATTTCTTGGCTAGACCCGAAATATCGTGCATAAACACGCAATAACTGGTCTAGAAATTGCTATTGGACGACTAGTGAGCCACAGAGCTCAGCCAGCGGTTTAATCTCACGTGCTTGACCCAGCAATGCGCCACTAGTGCCGGAGATGAATGACTAGCCACATCCTCGTGCTCGCAACCGTAGTTGGCTGTGATCAAAAGCGCAGCCGGGCTATACTAGTGCCGATCGCAATAGATCTGATCACACTAGTCGGATCTGGGTGTAACGTTAATCCGTTGCTAATTCATTTCTAAGTCCTGCTTCAAGATTGCTGCGTGACTAGTTAACCTGACTTAGGCGTTTCTGCCCCGATCGGTCTACTAGTGACTGAACTTCACGAGATCTGTGTATTCTGCTTCTTGTTTGGTGCACTAGTCACGTTACTCGTCTACTAGTGGCCTTATATTAATTAGTCTGGCTAGTATTCAAGTCACTAGTATGGCCGGCTGGTAGATTTGACCCACTAGTGGTGTCGCATCTAAGTCCTGGCTTCACTAGTCGCATACTGCTGTAACTATCAGCTCAAAGCCTCAGCTATAGTCCTTTTATTAGCACTAGTACAGGATAGATATGCCATTGTATTACTACAAAATCGCAAAATCTAGGTGTGAACACGTAGACGGCATATCAGCGGATGCGCTCTTAAGTTTTGAGGGTTTCTTGTGACGCGAGGTGCTACAGGCGGCAGAGGTTCAAACCCTTTGGTCTGTTTAGTGTTCGCACTTGAGGCCTTCTTTGTGACACACAGTACTACAGGTGGCAGAGGTTCAAACCCTGTGGTCTGATTAGTACGCGCTTGAGGGTGCTCATTTCCCAAGCAGCAGAGGTTCAAACCATTTGGCTTGTGGACGGGGTTTATTTGGTTATTGTGTCTCTGGATTGCATAGGTTTGAATCCTGTGGGTCTACGATCAGTTAGGAAGCTGGAGCGCGTAGGTTCGAATCCTGTGGCTTGAGTGGACATGTTGTGAAGGGTTTCTGCTTAGAGCACAAGCTTTGAAGTCGTGTTTTAGAGTGTGTTTAAGTTGTTGTGGTCACCTGTGTGTGTCGTACGAGACTTATTGAGGGTTTTGTGGGTGTGTGGTGACGAGTTGTGTATTGTTGTACACCTTTGCCTTGAGGCCCGGTGACATCTGTCGCTCCTCTTGTTATAAAAGCCTTTGGACTTAGAGAGATCTAGATACCCTATGAGCACTATCGCTATACGTGTGTATCGCATATTCTGAGAGTTTAGTTGTATTGCTTCAATCTGCTTCTATCGCATAAAATCCCCCCAAGAACTTTGAAGGTTTGTGTGTGTAGTGTTGGGTGTGGGTGTGATCAGTGTCTTCGACACTGTTGCATTTCTAGCCTGCGTGCACAGAGTCTCTTCACCACACCATGTCCCACTCACATCAATACATAAATTGAATTTCAAACTCGTCAGCCAAAGCAAGCCTGGGGTCATCCTTGGTGGAATGTTCCTGTGAACCTTACCTTTAGCAAGTGTTCATGCAGTAGAAAGAAACATACATACCATAAGGGAATGACACCGCTAACCTACCTGTGAGAAATAAATGGACGCTCCGAATAGATTAAGTACATTGGGCTATTTTGAGAAAAACGATGGTGCAACCACTCTTGCTTTGTTTGCAGGGGCTACATGAGTATGACAACCGAGCATGTGAAGCAAACATGACAAACCCTAACGAAATGGTGCCTTGTTATCCGTGCTGTAAGGTTAGCCCAGGAAAGACGTGTACAGCTGAAGCACAGTTGTAAACCGAAGAATGTGAGGATCAGAACTCAGTGAGCATCCTGGGATTTGCTGCCAAAAAGACTGCTGCCAAGGGTGGATGATAGTTGAATGAGATTTTGACATGAGCATTCAGTAGAAAAGAGCTGCCAGACAGCAAAAGAGATGATTTTACAAGGCAGAGACAAGGGTTTCTGTTGTCACAATGCAGTGTTTGCCAGTGAAATCCATGGTTATTCTCAAGAAAAAGACATTGTTATTGTACATGCATGTCATTAGCTGAGATCAAACCAGAAGTAGTGCAACTTGCCCGAGCCTCCTTGCCCGTTACGCCATAATGCTAGAACAACACTCTGATAGTTCAGTGTGGACATACTGGCCAATCCATCTCTATGGATGACACTCGGGAAATGGTGGCTGACAAACCAGCCAGAGCTCATTGACTCTAAGGGAAGGGCGATGTAGTTCAAAGGGGATGGACAGATGTACCCTGCTAGATACACACACTACACACTATTAGACCATAGCACTTTGCGTCTCATGCCAGATATGCACATACAGAGGAAGATCTGTACTGCAGAGAGCCTAGCACTGAAATGAAAGCAAAAACAATGATGCACCAGTTAGATTGACATGACTCACACTGCATGAACCAGCTAATATCTGTTCATAGAGAAACATCTTCATGCAATAGACCTGGATTGAATGAAGACTGCATTATGATTTGAACTGGCTGAGTTTGATTTGAGAGGGGTACGTGCGGTTTCTGGTGGTTCAGAACCTGCAAACACAAATTAAGCAAGACATCAACACAAAAGAAACTATGGATGTACCTTTACTACCAATGCTAGATCGACAGCTACAATTCTGGCACAGCACTGGAAATGAATGCACGTCTCTTCAACAAGGAAATCTTCGACTTCGACTATGGCTATGGTTATGAGCACAGAGGTAAGGGTGTTGACCTGGATAGAGAAAGTCAGTGATGCCCCAATGTCAAGAGAACGATACACACACCTCTGTTTGCACTGCACCCAACTTTAGTGTTCCTCTGCAATCATCCAGGTAGAGTCTGCCTCACTCAGAGCCTTGTAGGACATGACATCATGGAATGATCATGAGACAAGCTTCAAAACGGCCTGCAAGCTTAGGCGAGCATATAAAGAGATTGCCATGGTTGTCTTGTTTGAGACAGAACAACTTGGCACACCAGGCTTGTGGTGGAACTTTCCCATAGCAAATGACCATGTGATCTAAACACAATCTAAACACATCAGTTAACTTTCACAACTCTCCTTCATTTCGGTCATGTAACTGTGTTCTGATTTGCCATATCCATGAAATCTGCCTAGGAGTGATAAAACTCAAGATGTACTGCCAGCGCAGTGGAGGACCCTGACTCGAACGAGGTGTTAGGTGGAAATCTGTTAACCTACAGTTCCTCTCCCAGGTCGAAAGGTTCGTTAATATGCCGATAACTGCTAGCGACACAAATCTAAATTGTACCTTAGCATCAATTATCTTGCCCAAAGTGAGTGGCCCAGAGGCCAGGGCATCTGAACAGCGAAAATTCCTAGAAATTACTGCCAGTTGTCAGTTTTTTCTGTCATTTTACTCATACATACTCCAATTCCCTGGCTCTGACATAGACAGCCCTGAACAAAACATGGGAGAGAATGATATGACACAAAACACGCTGTTGGTATTCATTGCAAACCTTAGACATACTTAGGACCCCCTGAGCCAAAAAGATTACTACGACACACTTCTTAAAGAGCAAGGCTTTGGATCGAACAAGGAGATGTTTCCTATAGACACTTGCTTGTGCAAGGACTCGAACCAGTGATGCGCCCTATTAAAGGCTAGGCCAGAAGTCCCATATCGAAGTACTTCACCTGTAGCATTATGATGCTTGAGCAGCCATAGCAAGGAAGACCACAGGCAGGTGGAGATTTATTGAAAGACAACACAACAGCTACTAAATAAGACTCAACTGGCAATTGAACTTGGCACTGTATTGGTTAGCAGTCGCTGTACAATATCCAACCTGTCGCCCACTGGCAAAAAGTGATAGTCCTTCAATATTTCACAACAGCAGGCCCTGGGATTGAATGACGAGACTGCTTGGGCAAGGATCCAATCCAGCCATATAAGCGCACTATGCTGAGATGTGACAGAGAAACCTCACTCATACAAGAACACAGACACTTACTGAATCAAATCAGTTTTCATTATCATGTTCTGTGGGCATATAGAAACAAAATCGTGTCTGCACTAGAAAAATAGCAGTCATCTGAGGGGATATCAGATTCACATATCTGGTAATCGAGCCTACTACAGCTAATTTGATAAAAAAATCGGTACCTCAGCATCCATGTCCTCTGTTGTGTACGAGCCTGGCCACTTAGAAAAGAATAGTCAGTCATCTAGAAGTAACATTTTCCAGAAAGGTGCTTGGAAACAAGGAGCCCTGCATGCTGATGACAATCCCCACAATAAGCAAGAATAGGCACCAGCTTAAGCAGGTCTAGGCAGCGGAGTAACTTAAAAGTATGATGACAGAAACCATGAAGTGAACTGAGAAACCCTTTCAAAGACGTCTCGCAATCAGCCAAAAGGTGTCCACTAGTAGTCACATTTCACAGAGAATAGAGAGAAATGGAGCTCCATAAGCAGCAGCTCACAACTGAATATTCCTTGGATGAAAAGGCTGCTATGAAGGACTTTTGGCAGTAAAAAAAGGCTGGCAGACTCGAAAGAGATAATTTTACAATGCAAAGACGGACAAGAGGAAGGGTGGGGACTATCACCATGCTATTTCTTCATTGCAGCCAGACATGTATGCATGCATCTTCATGATAAACCAGGGAAAAACAGAGATCGTAGTCCACAAAGACATTAGCTGGGATCGAACCAGAAAGAGCATAACTAGGTCAAGCCCTCTAGCCCATTGCACCATAATGCTATGACAATCCCATTTTATTAGGAGCTCGGCCAATGTGTTTTCATGGAAATGAGGAAAACAAACCTTAGATGCAAACACCAGTTGACTGTAGTCCCAGTCTTGTGTCATATATGTCCAGATTCTTCTGTAGGGAGGACCTTTTGCTTAGAGGAAAGTGTCTTGATGTGGTAGACTTGGCTTGACCCACATAATCAGCGAGAAATCAAGACAAAAGAAACAATGCCAATACCTCCACTACCAATTTCAGTAGCATCGCATATCAGTGCACATTTCTTGAAGGGATCCTTGATGTTCTGTTTGCTCAGTGGTTACAATTCAGTGGATGTACGGGCCTACTTGGAGAGCTAGAGTTAGTGACACCCCAATATTGAAAGAGCAGCGCATGTACTTTCAAGGTTTGTCATTTATCCATACTGTGGATCATACCGGGCATTGCTCCCCAACTAGCCTGTCTCACTTGGAGCCCTGAAGCTGAACAAATATGTCCAGGCTGATGATGAGCCTAGACTTCCATGGCAATGGCAACACCAACTCAGAATGAGATTGGGTAATTAACGTGATAACACGGCAATCAAGGCAATCATGTGTGCGAGTGGGTTCGGGGCACCTCTGTGCAGTAAAACAATTCCTCTATACGCAAGTATACACTGCGACTTTTCAGTCAGCAAAGTAGTACTCTTGGTAGTCGAGTACTAGTAGCTTTGGCTGTAAGCCGGTAGGGATCTCTCGAAATAAGAGGGGACAGCAACGGGTATGACATGAATACCATGAAACCATAAGCAAAAATGTGAGAAAAGACTAGAAAACGTCACTAGACAGCAATCCTAGTGAAGAGAACTGTAATAGACACATGAAACTGAGTCTGGGAGTGGGGAAACGATGTGAAAACGTGGAACTACAGTTGGTAGAAGTGGGCGAAGCGTGAAATGGAGTACTGAGTGCGGAGTGTCAAAATAAACATGGAAATACGGAAATCGGCGATGAGAGAGTGAGAATGGAAATATACTGGCAATGGTGGGGTACTGGTCCTAAATGAGAATGGAAATACTGATGTCGATGTCGAAACTGGTCTTGTACTGAAGCGATCCTATTCTATGTCAAAAACTAACCTTCAAGTCCACTCGAGGGACTGTCCTATACGAAAACTATGCCGAAACTGGTCCTATACTGATGCAAAAACGATCCTAAGTCTGCTTGGAGACTACCCAAGTGGGCGATAATACAATGATGAAAGTGAAAATGTGAAATGATCCTATGCTGGTGAAGTTGAAATGATAACAGCCGATAAAAGATAAACGTTGATGAGCCTCCAGGCTCTGTACACTCAGAATTTGTGGATTTTACACACTAATTGCCGCTCCTGTCCACCCAATGGACTTTTAGTAAACCAAAGATTGCACACAAGTTGATACTACTTTCATGCTACAGCAACTACTCCTCACACGCTTTGTTATCCATCCCATCTTGTTACGCATCATAATTGCCATATTACATCATGGCAAGGCACCTTCAATTGCCAATCACCCTAAAACGGAATTGCCGCATCACTTCCCATCAGCACATTGGCATGCCAATCAATCACTTAATGAAATGATGTGATTGCCCCGGCCACTCATCCATCCACAATATTTTGAGCATATGGCAACTACAGACCACGTTTTACTAAGGCTGTTACTTCGCCAAGACTTCAAATCAACATAGACCCAAGCATGCACTTCAGTACAAAAGCCATACCTCACCAGTCCGCAGCTACACAGCACCCAACAATCCGTTCATTGCTCCATAAAACCATATGGTTTCCATCTGTACGTGGCAACGTCGATGAGTTGCTGTTACTTTCGAAGTCAAGAAACCATATGTTGGCCATGGATTTTACTAAGCCATGGCTTTACAACCTGACTAAGTCACGCATACTTACTCTATTTATAATTTCATACTTGTAGTATAAAAACTAGCTAGAAAATGTCGATTAGCGTTAGCTGACAGGCAGCTTACAGTTAGCCTACCCCTACGCATCGAGACTATCTACCGTTCTACTATGTCTATTACCGTTCTACAGCAATACATCGTTCACCCTAGCGTATTCTTGACTGCACATCAACTCTTAAGCTCACCAGAGTTATTCCACAGTTTTTGACTGTGAAGAGTTGTTTGACACTCGCTCTTCACTCTTGACACTATTGGTACATGCTCATGTTGTGCCAATACATGATTGCCATGCCATACCTCGCCCATGTTTATCTTTTATTGGCCATTATCATTTCAACTTCACCAGCATAGGATCGTTTCATGTTTTCACTTTCATCATTGTATCGTCGCCCACTTGGGTAGTCTCTGAGCAGACTTAGGATCGTTTTCACACCAGTATAGGACCAGTTTCAGTATAGTTTTCGTATAGGACAGTCCCACAAGTGGACTTGAAGGTTAGTTTTGACATAGGATAGGATCGCTTCAGTACAAGACCAGTTTTCAACATCGACATCAGTATTTCCATATTGTTTAGGATCAGTACCCCGCCATCGCCAGTATATTCCTGTTCTCGCTCTCAGTATCATTGCCCAGTTTCCGTATTTCCACGTTTATTCTCGACACCACGCCCTCAGTACTTCGTTCGCGCTTCTCCCACCTCTCTCAGACATAGTCCCACATTTTCACATCATTTCCCCCACTCCCAGACTCAGTTTCACCTTTATTACCATTCTCTTCACTAGGATTGCCATCTAGCGACATTTTTCTAGTCTTTTCTCATGTTTTCGCTTATGGTTTCATGGTGTTCATGTCATACCTGTTGCTGTCCCCTCTCATTTTGAGAGATCCCTACCGGCTTACAGCCAAAGCTACTAGTACTCGACTACCAAGAGTACTACTTTGCTGACTGAAAAGTCGCAGTGTATACTTGCGTATAGAGGAATTGTTTTACTGCACAGAGGTGCCCCGAACCCACTCGCACACATGATTGCCTTGATTGCCGTGTTATCACGTTAATTACCCAATCTCATTCTGAGTTGGTGTTGCCGTTGCCACGGAAGTCTAGGCTCATCAACGTGGGCAAGGTATGGCGCAGCAATCATGTATTGGCACAATATGAGCGTGTACCAATAGTGTCAAGAGCGAAGAGCGAGTGTAAAACAACTCTTCACAGTCAAAAACCGTCGAATAACTCTGGTGAGCTTGAGAGTTGACATGCACTCGAGAATATGCTGGGGTAAACGGTATATTGCCATAGAACGGTAATAACCGTAGTGTAGACTTGATGATAGGGAGAAACTCGATGCATAGGGGTAAGCTGCAATCTATGCTCCAGGTAAGCTAAGGCTAAACGATGTTTTCTAGCTAGTTTTTATACTACAAGTACGAAATTATAAATAGAGTAAGTACACATGACTTAGTAAGGCCATAAGGCCTTGGCTTAGTAAAATCCATGGTCAACATATGGTCTTTTGACTTCTAAAGTAACAGCAACTTGTCGATGTTGCCACATATGGATGAAAACCATATGGTTTCTTGCAGTGATGAATGGATCATGGGGTGCTGTCTTGCTGCGGACTGGTGAGGTATGGCTTTTGTACTGAAGTGCATGCTTGGGTCTATGTTGATTTGAAGTCTTGGCGAAGTAACAGCCCTAGTAAAACGCGGTCTGTAGTTGCCATGTGCTCAAAATATCGTGGATGGATGAGTGGCCACGGCAATCACATCATTTCATTAAGTGATTGATTGGCATGCCAATGTGCCAATGGGAAGTGATGTAGCAATTATGATGCGTAACAAGATGGGATGGATAACAAAGCACGTGAGGAGTGGTTGCCATGGTCTGAAAGTGGTATGAGTTTGTGTGCAATCTTTGGTTTACTGAAAGTCCGTTGGCTGGACAGGAGCAGCAATTAGTGCATAAAATCCACAAATTCTGAGCATACAGAGCCTGGAGGCTCATCACCGATACAGGCTATGGGCCTTTAATCTGAAGTGAGCATAAAAGGTGCTGGTAATGCTGGAAGAGCAGTGAATATGATAGCAGTCATGAAAACTGTATAGACACCAACTGCAATGCTCAATTGCTGGCTAAACAGTGCCAATCAGCTCTTCCGTAAAGATGCAATTGACAGACAAGGAAAGCATAGTCATTGGTGGCTGGAAAACACATTCAGCAGGGAAAGGCTACCCATGAGCCATCCTGTTCCACTGGATGAGAGCATAAATGGTGCTCCCACAGACACATCAGAGGGGGTTTTGTGGGGTATGTTTGGAGACGAAGGCATGGAGAAGGTTCAAGTTGGACTGTAAATCTAGAGTTAGTGAAAGTCAATGTTGAAAGAAAGTGTACACACCTCCATACAACCCCATATACCCACTGCATATGCTCCTCCGCAGCTTAGAATTGTAGAACTGACCCAATGCATCATATTGAATGGACAGGTAGTCGGTGCATCAACTAAACGTGAGAACTTGAGCAAAATGAAGACATCAGTAGAAGCCCACCACAGCTCTTGGTTGACTAAGCACCATCATTAGTTCCTCCATGACAATTCAATTGTGCTTGGGTGTGGCCAGGAAATCAGGCCCTTGGATCAAAAGAGTCCAGCAAAGCTGTGCAGCAAAAGATCATCTTGAGCTTTGTACACAAATCCGTTGCTTGTCTGGCACAGGGAGCGGTGGACTTGGGGATAAAAAGGAGATTGCAGCAACAATGTGAGCTTGTGAACACTGAACTGTTGTGAATGAATCACGACATTTCAAATTTGAGAGCAAATTGCCAGACCTGGCAGACCCTGCCCCTAAACCTTACACGTGATATCGACATGATACAATCGTGTCACATTCCCGTCACATCCATTCAACATCCATTTAAACTTGAGGGCAAGACCAGTTTCAAGTTCGCTATGTACTCCATCTTGATGACCCCTACGATTATCCATATTTCTCCATGATGCAAAAGATTAATGCGCATTTCAAGCACATTTACAGAATCAGACACTAGTGACACAGTAAATCCAGCAATACAATGCAGGGAAGCAGTAACTGTCTAATGATAGATGATAACATGAAGAAACTGGTGAATCATGCACCACAACTTAAGGAAAACATGGTGGAGTATGTTGTGGATATACTGGGGGCATAAGAAATAATAGATGCTAGCGAGGAGAAGTGAGCACGACACAGCGGACAACCAACCCAAGGAAGCCCAATAACCCATAAGATTCAGGTTTTTCCATAATATGAGGTTGAAGAACATACTGTAGATGCAATACTGAGGGATGGATCAGTGACATGTATGTTCCACTCACATTCCTGATAGACATCATGAATCAGAAGACCATGTAGAATTTGACATGGACAAAAGTGTACCTCGACATCTGTTTCATGGAATTCATGTCCAGGTGTGGCACATAAAAGTATGACCACTATGAAAAAGGGATTAGTAGTCTGGAATCATCACCAGCTGGAAAAGCAATCACAAGTGAGGAGGTTTGCAAAGCTAGATTGACTATTGATGGTGATGATAAGCATCGAGTGATCCTGCAAGTGTTGGGTGACGATATCTTTTAAATTCAATTGACTGTCAGACCTCTCAGTGATGCTAACCTGGAGCCCTCGGTCTTGATGTAATGACTTCTGCAAATATTAGCTTTGGAAAGTGCTCACGGGTAAAGGAGCATATGCACCGGAAGCAAGCGATGATACCAGTCTACTCATCAAAAAAAGTGAACATCTCGAATAGGTCAAGCAGGTCATTTTAAGACAGTGGCAAAGCAGTCACTCATCGCCTGAGATAAAAGACCTATGCAGGGACAGGTCTGTGTCAGGACAACGATGAACCAGCAAAGAAGAATGTAAATGCGGTGAACCCTAACAAATGGATGCCTCGTTATCTGCACTGATCGGGCATCAGGGAGGGTGTGTCACACCTTGAATTTTAATGCTGTACCCAGGATCAATGCCTGTCTCTTAAGGGGATCCTTTGGGTTCAATTCACTGGGTGGTTAAACTATTCATCGGGATATCAAATGACCTGGAGGACTGAGATTAGTAACATTGCAACGCTGAAAAAATGAACACACCTCCATCACATATCTGGACTGTGTCCAACTTGGGTGTTCCTTCCCAATTATCATGGCAGCATCTGCCTCACTCAGAGCCTTGTGGCTAATCGTGAAATTCTGTAAGACTGATACAATGGGAGACAAGATATTACTTATGTTATTGCTGACTCGTACTATTGATGTGCCCATTGGTGAACCGCACATGTAGACTATGCACCCTTAGTAGTAGAAGATAATAAGTATGCACCTTCAATACATGCCTTTCAAATTAATCTTTATCTATCACACCCCACATACTAGCAGGGGTGAAAAGTCAGCATGTTGCTAGCAAGGAGAATAGATAATAACAGGTCACCATGGTGGTGGTGAAAACTGAGTACTGAGCCATCACTTTGTGTTTGCTGTTGGACTTGCCAAATAATAGATGCTTCGGCTTTCAAGTAGTCAGTGGTATCCCCATTGTTAATGAGCCTAGACTTCCATGGCAATGGCAACACCAACTCAGAATGAGATTGGGTAATTAACGTGGTAACACAGCAATCAAGGCAATCATGTGTGCGAGTGGGTTCGGGGCACCTCCATGCAGTAAACCAATTCCTCTATATGCAAGTATACACTGCGACTTTTCAGTCAGCAAAGTAGTACTGCTTGGTAGTCGAGTACTAGTAGCTTTGGCTGTAAGCCAGTAAGGATCTCTCGAAATGAGAGGGAAGGGAAACAGGTATGATGTGAATACCATGAATCCATAATAGAAACATGAAACAAGACTAGAAAAACGTCACTAGATGGCAATCCTAGCGAAGCAAGTGAAGAGAACGGTAATAGATGCATGAAACTGAATCTGGGAGTGGGGAATTGATGAGAAGATGTGGAACTATAGCTGAGTGCAGTGAGAGAAGCGTGAAATGAAGTACTGAGGGCGGAGTGTCGAAATAAACATGGAAATACGGAAATCGGCAATGGGTGGGAGAGCGAGAATGGAAATATACTGGCGAAGGTGGGGTACTGATCCTAAATGATATGGAAATACTGATGTCAATGGCAAAACTGGTCTTGTACTGAAGTGATCCTATCCTATGTCAAAAACTAACCTTCAAGTCCACTCAAGGGACTGTCCTATATGAAAACTATGCTGAAACTGGTCCTATACTGGTGTGAAAATGATCCTAAGTCTACTCAGAGACTACCCAAGTGGGCGACAATACAATGGTGAAAGTGAAAACATGAAACGATCCTATGCTGGTGAAGTTGAAATGATAACAGCCAATAAAAGATAAACATGGGCAAGGTATGGCATGGCAATCATGTATTGGCACAATATGAGCGTGTACCAATAGTGTCAAGAGTGAAGAGCAAGTGTCAAACAACTCTTCACAGTCAAAAACCATCGAATAACTCTGGTGAGCTTGAGAGTTGATGTGCACTCGAGAATATACTGGGGTAAACAGTGCATTGCTGTAGAACGGTGGATAGTCTTGATGCATAGGGGTAAGCTACTGTAAGCTGCCTGTAAGCTAATGCTAAATGATGTTTTCTAGCTAGTTTTTATACTACAAGTACGAAATTATAAATAGAGTAAGAACGCACGACTTAGTAAGGCCATAAGGCCTGGGCTTAGTAAAATCTGTGGCCAACATATGGTCTCTTGACTTCTAAAGTAACAGCAACTCATCTACATTGCCATGAATGGACGGAAACCATATGGTTTCTTGGAGTGATGAACGGATTGTTGGGTGCTGTGTAGCTGTGGACTGGTGAGGTATGGCTTTTGTACTGAGGTGCACACTTGGGTCTATGTCAATTCGAGGTCTTGGTGAAGTAACAGCATTAGTAAAATGCAGTCTGTAGTTGCCGTGTGCTCAAAATATTGTGGATGGATGAGTGGCCGGGGCAATCACATCATTTCATTAAGTGATTGATTGGCATGCCAATGTGCTGATGGGAAGTGATGCGGCAATTCCGTTTTAGGGTGATTGGCAATTGAAGGTGCCTTGCCATGATGGAATACAGCAATTATGATGCATAACGAGATGGGATGGATAACAAAGCATGTGAGGAGTGGTTGCCATAGCATGAAAGTAGTATGAACCTGTGTGCAATCTTTGGTTTACTGAAAGTCTGCTGGGTGGACAGGAGCAGCAATTAGTGCATAAAATCCACAAATTCTGAGTGTACAGAGCCTGGAGGCTCATCATCGTTCACTTACTCTTGCTGAAAGAAAATGTTATTCCGATGCATGTCTAGAGTGGCAGGGCAGAACTCACAAAGTCGAAATGCAGATGCTCAATTACACTAGTCTTGCTTCACAGACTACACCGGTGAGTGAATGCTTCACTCTGAAAGTCTGTGATAAGTCTTTGTGGGTGAGACGACAAGTACTATAAGAATTGAATATGGTCACAGCTAAACTATTCATACTGAGATTTGAATGCATGGCATTATGCAGTGACAGTGATGTGTCCAACACATCGGGTTGGGGTGGGCATCTTGCGAATGAATCTTCAGAAGTTGCCAGAAGTCACTGATAGTAACACTGCGTCAAGCAGTATGGTAGAAAAGTTGTAGAGTATAGATACCCCAAAAAATAAGATGATTAGATCTAAAATGATCAACAAAGTCAGCCTCGCCAGAAAAAAAGACCACCAAATTGCACCATAATTAAACAATTAAACGATGTCACAAAATGAACCTATTCAGAATATTGGCCTGTACTGAAATTTCCACTTTGCCGCTTGCCACTTACTTTCCTGACAACTGCCATGCATGCCCTACTACTGCACAGTTCTTCTCACAGGCTCCAGAATGCTGTACATTCAAAAGTGGAACCTTCTGATTTAAAGCAGACTCGGAAATGATTTTCACTCTTCCACCCATGCTGCGCCTTTCTATCTGTCCCACAATGTTTCTTGAATATTTGCTCTATGGTGCCTTCCTCCTCATCTGAAACGGTGTCAGTGCTTACTCGGTTCATATTTTTCTAGCCATACACACTGCTTTGGTGGTTGGTACATTCTGGAGAGTCGGTACGTCCTTCATCTCAATGCCTCGGTCATTGGAATCCATCTCAATGCCTGCCTTAGTGGTCTGGGATAAAGGCAAGAGTCATTTCATCTGGTGTGGACTGGTCATCGTCATGTACCTCATTGTGACATCCCCTTTCGCCGTTCGATCAATGTTCGTCTGAGTCATTAGCGACGATGAAACACAAGGGACTACATACACCTATTTGCCTGGGTGGATCCTCTTGAGCTCGACGTCCTTCATGGTGAATGTCTTCATCACGAATTGCATTGCAGTAAGATGTATCATTATACTTACCTGTCGGAAGGAGTTGACATGGGCTATTGCTTAGATCTGGTGGTGCTGACTCCTCAGTGATTGCAGATGGATGTTTTCTATTATTCCAGGAATGTGCACCCTCGTCGGAACGAGTTCATCCCTTTCACTGTCATCGCTAAATGGAACTGACATCCGGTTTAGTCTTCACAGGGTTTGGCCTCTATCAGATGCTCACTATGTCAGCCTCAGGAAACTCATGTGCGACCCAGATTGATTGGATGCTCCCCTACTTCTCCATGTCGCTTGACGTAACAAGTTTGTGCATGGTAGTCATCTTATATTGCACCGTAATGGGTCCAGGCATTGGGTGGAGAACCCGACGGCTCTGGATCAAGGTCATCGTCGAGTCATCATTATTGTTCGCTGTGGGGCCGATTATTTTCTTGGTTGTTTATGCCACGAGTGACATGTGTACAGCTTGTCCAATGCTTGTAGTGACCATGACTATGGTGAGATTATCATTCAGGTCAATGCATTCTCCTTCCAAGTGCTAATATGTTATTGTCAGAGTTTGGTGCCTATCCTGGCCATCGCTGAAGTACCAAGTGAATCTGTTTGACTTCAGGAAGCTGTGATCTGAAAATTTTCATGTTTCTCATGGACTGTATCGAATACCCTCATTGCCGTTGTGTTTATGCCTCTTTTTCTTTTTCTTTGTTCTCCTTAATGCAGGCCGACCAAGTGCTGGGCCCAAATATTTTGCAGATAGTTCATGATGTGTTCTGTACAAGACTGTATTTACCTGTGGCACGTAATACTTTCTCATTTTCAGAACTTGAAAATGACTCTGTTTGAATCTCTTTCACCATCCCCATCCTGTCCATCTGGAGGGCTCAACCACTTTCTACCACATCATATATCTGAATAGACTAAGTGGCTAGAGCTCCCAACAGCAATCCACTTGACATGTGTTGATTAATGCACAGCCTTCCGCTAAGCGCCATGTATGATCTTGACAATTGACTACAATGATCGCTTGGTGGAGGTGCCAACCTATTTCTTTCGCTTTACATGCTCAAAAATTTGGTTTTGGCTTGCATCCTCGCTCCTATGTTCCTTAGTCTTGGACCACTGCCTCCTCCACTGTGTGCAATATTTACTTCCTTTGCAGTTGCCACCTTGTAATGCATCTGCCTACTCACCATCAGCTGAAGAGGTCTTATTCTTTCTTGAGCCAATGCCAATAAGCCTATCTCGATGACCTGTCCTGACCCTGATTGTGGTCCTTTTTCAGAGACTGCACTTCATTTTGTGATGTCGTTTAATTATAGCATGAGTCGGTGGTCTTTTTTCCAATGAAGCTGACTTTTTTTGGTCATTTTAGATCTAATCATATTATTTTTGGATCTATACGCTACAATGTTTTTACCACACTGTTCGACACAAAGTCACTATCAGTAACTTTTGGAATTTCATTGTCCAGATGCCTAATACCTATACAGCCTGATCTCTCAGACATCCACATCACTACATTATGTCGCTTTATTCCATCCGAATCTCAGATTGGTGGCAACTACCAAAGCATGACACTTGTCGATTGTAGTTCAGGGTGCGAAGTTATCATGTTTTGGCTATTTCCATATCCTTCTCCCCTTCGAACACTGTGGAATGCGTGTTGCAGTAATTCCCAGTGGTAGCTATGTTGATCACCTCTGTTTTCTTGAAGTTTGTGTGGCCTCAAGCACATCGATCACGTCATTCTCATTCTAATGCTATCACCTTGAGGTTTCCTCGAGGGTCTAACTGTGAGCAGGTTCAATTTTTTTTACTTGGAGTTGTCATCTTACCTAACACTCAGGCTGCCACAAGGAGTGATCAAATTTTCACAGAATCATAAACACGCTCAGCAGGAATAGTTTGATCTTCAAATTCTGCCCTGTACTTAACAGGCATGAATTTGTTGCATCGGACTAACACTTTCTTTCAGGCAAGTTTTGGTTACAACTCAGACCGGCTACTTAAAAGCCGAAGTGTCTTTTGCTTGCCAATTGAAGGTCTGAGTAAACAAAGTGACGGCTCAGTTTTCATGATGATCATGGTGACACTGTGACCTTTCATTTCTGTTAGGCCATGAATTATGATGTGAAAAAATTGATTTGCAAAGTACGAATTCAAGGTGCGTCTACTGTAAATTGTTTTCATCCTATCTTGTCTTCTAACAGTGTAGGTTGCACGTGCAGTCATCAATGAGTATAGCAACAGATCGAGTTGACATGAACACGCAGAGACTTTGTCTCCCATCGCATTGGCACCTTCTACAAATGATCTGACCATTAGCAATAGCCTTAGAGCTCCGAGTGAGGTGAATACTGCCAGGATTGTTAGGGGTAGTGCCAAAGTTGGACACAGTATGGATAGGCAATGGAGGTGCATTCATCATTCTTTGGGTGTTGGAATGTCACTAATTTCAACATGTACAGGTCATCTAATGATCTATACATGAGGATTGGTCCCGCCAATACCATCAACAATCTGGTATATGGCGAACACTGCAACATGAAACCATTGGCATGTCATGGATGGACAAGAAGAAGTCATGCACAGTTGAGGATCACCGCGATGACTTTGTCCCCACAATGAGCAACAGCAGGTTCAAAGGTCTAGTGACAAAGTAATGGCTCGTGGTCTGCATGCAGGGACAACAACCGAATCTGTGAAGTGAACTGAGAAGCCCTTCCGAAGATGTTTTGGAATCAGTCAAAGGTGTCCGCTGGCAGTCACGTTTGACAGAGAATAGAGAGAAATAGAAAGCAGCAGCTCACAGCCAAAAATCAGCAAAGGGTAAACAAATGTTCGGACTCAGTACAAATCAGCCGTTACACTCGAACGAGATAAATTCACAATGTGAATGCAGAACGAGGAAGGGTCACCATGCATTTGATCACAGCAGAAATTGTATCCATGTGTCCTCCACAATAAACAAGGGAAAAAGATAGATGGTATTCCAATTGTCATTAGCTGGGATCAAACCAGAAGGAGCATAACTGGGCCAAGTCCTCTTGCCCATTGCACCACAATGCTATGACAACCCAGCACCTGTTCACTGATCTTTGTGCCCAAGAAGAAATGAGGGTACAGGCAGTGAAAATTCAGTTCTAAGGAAATATCATTAGGAGCCCTGCTGACGCAGTTCAAAAGAGATAAGGAGAACAAACCATACAGTAGCTGCATACACCACTGGATGACAGTTCTTTATATATCATGTCCGGTCGTGTGCCATACATATGCAGATGCAGCAAGATCTGTAGAGAGGATCTTAGCACAAGAACAGGTTCAACTAAGGAAAGTGGATGCATTAATGCATATAGATCGAGATGACTCACCCATATGAAGAAACCGACCTATGCCCGCTTAGAGAAACAATGCGCGCACCTATCCATACTACGTCTGATTTACTGTTTGTCCCCAACAATCCTGCTAGAGTGCACCGCAATCGGAGCCTTGTGGGATAAAGCCATCATCGAATCCATCAGAGGCTAATACAAGCCTGTAACCTGGAGCGAGCATATAAAAGAGCTTGACAATGTCATCTTTGTTGTGAAGGAATGCAGCGCACAAGGCTGGCTGGTCATGAAACCTTGAGACATTTTGGTCGCTTTCACCGAGATCAGAGTAGGAAGCTAGGCTGTTCCAGAGGACGATGAAAGAGAAAGATAAGAAAAAAAGTGAGTTTAGACAAGTTAAGCAGTTAAGCAGAGAGATAACAGACAATGGGCTGCCAAAAATATGCAAGGAAGCGGTGATGAAGGTCATAAAACTTCACATGACAAGCTCAAGCCAGGTGACAGGGATAAAGACAGAACTGGGGGGAAAAACTAACAGTACAGTTTCAGCTTATATACAATGCAAAGTGGCTGTGCAGGCTGTAACCCTTCGCCAACTGTCACGCGACCCAATCAAGAGGATACTAGGATAGGCAACAACTAAAAATTGGGTTTGGGTCTCCCCGCAAGCCACAGGCCTGTCTCAGATACATGTACCATTGATCATTCGGGAGCACAAAAATTGCAAGGTACATCTTGATCGCCTTGATTGTACGGTAGTTTCCCTGTGGAGCTGTGCATCACGGTCACCTTCTCAGGACATCCGGTAGTTTCCCCATGGTATCAAAGCTATGCATCACGGTCACCTTCTCAAGACATCCAAACTCACTGGAAGCAGTTGGCGAGAAAAGCTCTCCAAAGTGATACAGGGCACAGTTCACTCGTCTCCTTGCACCCATGTGGATTCTGGAAAACCTGTTTGTATAGAATCTTAAGCGCATTATGCTTAATTTGAAGGGTTGACATCTTGGGAGAAGAGATGTCCCAGTTAAATCTTGTAGCTTCATGGAGTGTGGAGTTGCCTAAGTGAATTTTGACATTTCAAACCTCATGCGCAGAACCTGAGGTGAAGGTGTTTCATTTACCTGTCATATAGCTTCCACAGATGGTCTGTATAGCATCAGATAGAAACAGCATTCTATGAATTAAGAATCCCACCTAATTCTGCAATGGGCATATGAAATGATCTCCAGATTTAAGTCCAAGATCATAGGCACAAAACGCATGTATCAAAAGTTTTTACCCAATTACAGAATAATGCAACATTTTCAACATATTCAACATAGCAGCAAAGGGACAAAAATTTCGTGACTGAGGGTCGGGTCCTCGCACGACGGGATTGAGACGGAATAAATGGAAAGAAGCTACGACTACTGTGGGATTATGCCCTCGCCCTTGTGGTCAAAACTGTGGATACTAGGATAGGGTCCACAATGGTGGCGTGACTGGATCAAGATGGAAAGAAGGTACAACTACTGTAGGTGTGACACCTAGATGGTATGGATGGGGATGGAGCAATCCATACCATCTAAGTATATAAAGGGAGCGCAAATGAGAGCATCACTAGTCCACCAACCCATCCTTCTTTCCAGCAGAATTCTCATTCTAGAACTGTGTTACAATGCTGAAAATCATCTTTGTTGAATTACTACTCTATGGTGTGCTCCTCTTCCTCCAAAATTGTGTTGGTGCTTACTCAAGTCATATTCTGTTCAGCGACACACACTGCTTTGGTGGTTGGTACGGTCTGGAGAGTCAGTGTGTCTTTGCCTCATCCACTATACACCATACCAATCTCGGCCAGGCCTTAAATGCCTTCTATTCTATTAACAGACTGTGCTAGCAGTACCAGTCATAATGTAATATTGACTGTAGTCCGAGAGGGCAACTAATTAATCACTACCTGTGGTGTAGCCACCATGGTGGTATGGGAGGGGCACTCATTGTGGCAGTTCTCCACCCCCATGCTCATTGCTAGGATTAAAATAGGTACCTCAAATCATTTGTAATCATTATCCAATCTGAAATTTGTTTCCGATGATGTGCTCGGTAACGGCGAGTGACAAAAGACTAGTGGGCAGAAATGATCTCCAACCAACACTAAACCTCTCACAACTCTACACTATCACCAATTGATTGAATTCAGGTGTTTCGAGTATGATAGAAGCACTCTGCAGACTCAATAATCAAGGGATGTTGTTCAAAAGACACTTTATTTGTTACTAGTGAGTTTTACAAGTGTACTACTCTCACTAGTGGGGTGGGTAAGACACAATTGACTGAATGTGACTTGGTTTTGAGCTACTGCGCTCGTTGGGACTATGACTGCTTCGAAATAATGGCTCTCTTGGCCCTGTACTACTTCCTACAAGTGATCTTCACTTGACTAGTTCGCACTCTTGGCTTACTAGTGGCACTCTTGGCCTAAGAATAATACTTTAACTTTGAGAAATTGCAAGAATTTACTTCGAAACACTCTTGGTCTTTGCAGGACACAATAGTATTGCTCAAAAGGGACTTCAATTCACTCAATTCTATAGGTAACTTAACGACTAGTAGCCGCTTCGTTGAGGTTAAGCACAAAAGCCTTTAATTGGGGCACTAAACTCTTGTTAGTCACTCGCAATTGCAGGGATGGCTTGCCTGCCCATGCGAGTGGCTATTCTACTACTTATATACTGTAAAGAAAGGTACAAAGTGACACAAACAGCTACACTAGTGGGGTATTTTTGGTACTGATTTCTTGGCTAGGCCCGAAACATCGCACATAAACACGCAATAGTCGGTCTAGAAATTACTATTGGACGACTAGTGAGCCACGAAGCGAAGCTATTGGTTTAATCTCGCGTTCTTGACACAGCAATGTGCCACTAGTGCCGGAGATGAACGACTAGCCACATCCTCGTGCTCGCAACCGTAGTTGGCTGTGATCGAAGGTGCAGCCGGGCTATACTAGTACCGATTGTAATAGATCTGATCGCACTAGTCGGATCTGGGCGTAACGTTAATCCGTTGTTAATTCATTTCTAAGTCCTGCTTCGAGATTGCTGCGTGACTAGTTAACCTGACTTAGGCGTTTCTGCCCCGATCGGTCTGCTAGTGACTGAACTTCACGAGATCTGTGTATTCTGCTTCTTGTTTGGTGCGCTAGTCGCGATACTCGTCTACTAGTGGTCTTATATTAATTAGTCCGGCTAGTATTCAAGTCACTAGTACGGCCGGCTGGTAGATTTGACCCACTAGTGGTGTCGCATCTAAGTCCTGGCTTCACTAGTCGCATACTGCTGTAACTATCAGCTCAAAGCCTCAGCTATAGTCCTTTTACTATCACTAGTATAGGATAGGTATGCAATTGTATTGTTACAAATTCGCAAAATCTAGGTGTGAACGCATAGACGGCGTATCATCTCCCCCACACTGAAATAGTGACTGTCCTCAGTCACCTAAGTCCACTTTTGTACTTAGCAGTGTGTCCCACTAGTGGCCCATTGCTATTCTTTTGAGGTCACAGGTCTCGATCACGTCTTTTAGTCACCAAGTCCGTCCGGCACTTAGCCATCAGTGATCATCAAATTCACTTAATGATTTTCAGGTTCAGGTGCAACCGCGCAAATCTTACTTTGCTAGGACGGTTTTCTTATTTTTATTCATTCATACTCATTGCATATGTGCGCTACTAGTGTGATCAAGGAAGGAGCTAGCCGCATGGCTGGTACGGCCGTTTCAAGCTCAGCTTGGAAATTGCATTGAATCGAACCTAAGTCCGACTTGTTAGGCTCTGCCTGACACGTGACCTTATTAACGTAAGGCGTAATAGAGCTGACTCGCGTTCGGTCAATCACTCGTATTAGCGCTTAGTCAATTGGTGCTAATCGCGGTATTGGCAAAGTAAGATAAACTTTAGTTCAAGACTAAGGATATACAGTCAAGAACTATGCTACTTATATACTAAACGTTGTGTGCTAATAATAGGTCAATGTCCGTGGTTACCGTGAGGTATTGGTTCGTCAAACGTAAGAGAAGTCATGCTAGGCAAGCGAGTATCGCGAGCCGTAGTAAAGGGACTGAAGTCATTCGATATGGGCGTGGTGACCATGATGCGGTCCGGTCCGGTATCCGTAGATAAGCGATGAGCGCCGAAGATAAGATATGATTAGATAGGCACTTGAGAGATAAGATAAGGAAAATGGAAAAATCGTAACATTACCCTCTTGTTAAGGCAGGCGTCCCGACTGCCTAACGCTCGTAGTACAATTCAGGAGGAACTTCGAGTTGCGAGTCGTATTGTGAGTTCCAATACTCCTCTAGGTATTTCTCCCAGAGGGTGACGTCGGGATTTAGAACCCATTTCTGAGTCCCGTCTTCGCGCTGGGCGAGGTATTGCACGTCTCCGTCAGGTGTGTACTCGTGGTCGAGTACCATTGCGAGTGGAGAACGAGGTTTTGTTATGATTTCTCGTATGGCTTGGCCTTGTTTTCGTTTAGCCTTCTTCTCATAGTCGGCAATCGCTTCCTTTGCGTTGCCCATGTCTATCTCGTGTACCCAGGAGTTGTGTTCCTGAGTCCATCCGACCCACTTGATGAAATAGTGGATGACCGTTTTCGATGGTTGTCCGCGTTGTCCTCGAACTTTGGATGACTTGGAGTCGAGGATCTCCTCAATTTCGTACTGTTCTTCGTTTTCGATGAGATCCGGCGGTGGTGGTGGCGGTTGTTCCTGATTAGGGAACGTCGGTGGAACGTATGGGGTTAGGAGCTTCTCGTTGAAGCGCGGGTGTATTCTCCAGTGCGGAGGGAGTTTGAGCTTGTAGGCGGAAGCGCCGGCTTTGTTGATGATCTCGAAGGGGCCGACTCGTTTGTCGTCGAGCTTCTTCTTCGGGCGAGGGAGGTGGAGATTGGTGGAGTCTAACCAGACGCGATCTCCCGGTTGGTAGTCGATAGCACTCCTTTGGTGCTTGTCGGCTTGCTTCTTCATTCGTCCTGCGGCAGCCTCTAGCGCTTCCTCGGTTTCCTTGTGGATCTTTGCCATGGCTTCGGAGAAGTCGGTGGCAGCGGGTACTTCTGCGTTGGGAGTGCGTGGGGAGTCGGGAAGGATGCGGGGGTTTCTGCCGTACATGACCATGAACAGGCTTTTACCGGTGGCGGAGTGAACGCGGTTGTTATGCACGAATTCTGCGATGGGGAGCCAGTCGGCCCAGTCGTCTTGCTGGTGGTTGATAAAGATCCGAAGATACTTTTCCACCTCCTGGTTGACTCGTTCGGTCTGTCCGTCGGTTTGCGGGTGGAACGCGGTACTAGCGTTCTGTTTGATGTTGAGCATCCGGTATAACTCGGTCATGAATTTGGACACGAATTGTGGTCCTCTGTCCGATATGACGACCTTGGGCATTCCATGTCGTGCATATACGTGGTCGCGAAGAATGCGAGCCCACCCCTTGGCGGAGAGGTCCTTGTTGCAAGGGACGAAGATGACACCCTTGGAGAATCGGTCTACTACGACTAATAGCGTGTCATAGCCATTGGACTCCGGGAGTCCCGTTATCATGTCGACAGAGATATGAGTCCATGGCTCTGTGGGGATTGCGTTTGGATGGAGAGGCGCTGCCTTGGCTTGGTTGCTAGACTTGGTTCATTGACAAGTCTCGCATCCGGCGATGTACGCCTCGACGTCTTTCTTCAGCTTTGGCCACCAGTACTCGCGAAGGACGAGTTCACTGGTCTTGGTGACTCCGGGGTGTCCAGCAGTGATGTGATCGTGGCTTCGAGCGATGATCTCGCCTCGAACAGCTCGATGTTGAGGGACGTAGATTCTGTCCTGGTAATATAGAATACCGTCCTTCTCTGTGATCCCGCGCTCGTGTTCGAGAGATGTGGCAATGCCCTTGTCCCAGAGTTCCTTCTGTCATGTGATTTCCATGACCCGAGAGTTAGCGTCGGCGGTCGTGGGCATGATCATAGCTCGGAAGTGTTTGGGAGAGAGGACGACGATGTCGCCGTTGTCGTCTTCACCTTGATCGTGGTCAACGCGGTGACTAAGGAGATCTGCCTTGACGTTGGCAGTGCCGGGTTTGTGCTTGAGTACAAAGTGGTATTCGGCCAACTCTGTTACCCAGCATGCTTGTCATCGGTTTAGCTTTTGCAGTTTGCGGAAGTACTGGAGATTCTGGTGGTCTGTCCAGATTTCCACGTCTTGCTCTGCGCCCATTAGGTAGTGGCGCCATTCGCTGAGCGCGAGCATGATCGCAAGTAACTCCTTGTCGTAAATCTCATAGTTGCGCTCGGTTTGCGTGAGCGCCTTGGACATGAATGCCACGGGCCTCCATTTACCGTCCTGTTCCTGACTAAGTACAGCGCCAATGGCTCCGTTGCTCGCGTCTGCCTCTACTCTGAAGCGTCTGTCTTTGTCCGGGATGGCGAGGATGACGTCCTCAGCCATCTGCTTCTTCAACTGTTGGAACACCTGGTTCTGTGCTGCGCCCCATGTCCATTCTGCCTTCCCTGTGAGCTGGGTCAACACGCGTACCACCTTCGAGTAATTCTTGATGAATTTGCGGTAGAAGTTGGTGAATCCAAGGAATGACTGTAATTCCTTTTTCTTCGTCGGGGTGGGCCATTCTGCGATGCCGGCGAGCTTGACAGGGTCCATGCGTACAGATCCTTCACTGATGATGACCCCGAGATACTCCGTCTCAAGGACCTCGAACTCGCACTTCTCTGCTTTGAGGAACAACTTGTTTTCCCGCAGGTGTTGAAGTACCCTTCGTACGATACGTCGGTGTTCGTCAAGATCCTTTGTGAAGATCAGGATATCGTCGAGGTATATCGTGACCTTTCCTTCGGAGATGAGGTCCTTGAAGATGTTGTTCATCATCCATTGGAACGTCGCAGGCGAGTTGGTAAGCCCGAAGAACATGACGGTGGGTTCGAATAACCCTCAGTTCGTGCGGAAGGCAGCTTTTTCCTCGTCACCCTCCTTTATCCTGACGTTGTTGTATCCCCAACGAACGTCAAGCTTCGAAAAGTACTTGGCGCCTTGAAGCTTGTCGATGAGTTCGGAGATGAGCGGGAGTGGGTATCTGTTCTTGATCGTCATCTCGTTCAGCTTGCGATAGTCCTGAACGGGGCGTAACGAGCCATCCTTTTTCTTGACGAAGAAGAATGGGGATGTGAATGGAGACTTAGAGTCGCGGATACGGCTGGACTCTAGGTTCTTGTCTAGGAACTTGTCGAGTTGTTCTTGTTCGTTTCGGTTCAAAGGGTAAACCTTGCAGTCAAGCGTCGATTTAGCGTTTGGAATGAGCTCGATGGCATGGTCCCAGGGTTTCCGTTCGGGTAACTCATCGAAGTTCTCCTTGGAGAACAGGTCTCGGAAAGAGCGGTAATCGGGAGGTACCATCTCTTCGAAGGTCTTTTGGGGTTTCTCCGTGTTGGCGGCGGCGGCGAGATCGTTGGCGTGATGAACGGCGCGGATTTCGTATTCCTCTTCCATGTTAACGGCGAGGATCCGGTCACCGTCTTCAAGTTCTTCGTCCCAGGGGTCATCGGGATCCGCGTCTGGGAGGGAAAAAGGATTCTTGACACATTGACAGCGCCCGAATAGGATGGTTCCTGTTTTCCAGTTGACCGTCGGGTTATGACGTTTCAGCCAGTCGTGCCTGAGGTAGAGGTCTCGTTTCCCTAGGTCGGTGACCGCGAAGTCGATGCGTTCACTGTGGTCTCCGATTTTCATTCGGCATTCTACGTATTCGGTGATGTCGCCAGCGGCGTTACGAGTGCCATCGGCGTTATACACGACGATGGGCGTTGGAATCTTTCAGGTGTCGAGGTTATGCTCCTTGACGTATCGTCGGTTGATGGCGCTGGAAGTACAACCGCTGTCCAACAACCCTCTCGTTAGGAGAGTCTTCGTCCCTGTGCAAGGGTTCAGCTGGACGTCGATTGTGAAGTCCCTTTCACTGGATCGTGCCCTCCGAATGTAGAGAGGCGGTTCGCGGAGCTGATACAGCTGCTCCCGGGCTGTCTCTCCTCCGAGGCGTAGCGCGGCGAGGAGTTCGGGGGTGCGGTCCTTGTGTGTCCACACGAAGAGTGCAGCACGGGCGGCGTTGTCGTTTCGTGCTTCGCGGATGGCGCAGAGCGTCCAGTCTACCTCGAAAGGCTTGAACCATTGACCCTCATCTGTGGGAGGGGCTCGAGGTGTCGTTGGTGTCGTCTGCGCTTTGACGATAGTCGGGGCGCGTTCTTTGGCGAGCCATATCTGGAACGCCGTATCGTCGTCTTCGTCGGGAACTTCGATGATGGTTACCTTGGGCCCCCTTTTCACCACCTGGGCGCTAGCAGCTTCCTCCTGCGGCAATGATGGCACCTTCGCCCTTCCCTGTTCCTTCAGGGGCGGGATGCTACGGTCCCAGTCAGAGTGTATCAGACAACCGTCCCCTATGTCGAAGAGTCGATCGGGAACGGAGGGGCGAGCTTGAACCGCGAACGCGGGATTACCAGTTTCAGCCCCTGATTCGTCAGTCTTAACAGCGGCCTGCCTTTTTATCCCCATCCCGGGGTGAACAACAGCCCTTGCACTCATCGGAGTTGTCGTCGGTCGGCCTGTCTTCTTGTCGCCCAGTGACAAGGGAATTCTCCCTTCAATCACCTTCGGTGGTCATCCTATTGGCCCATCCGTCATGCGGGGCAAGCTCACATTGTCGATGGGTGCTACTATGGTGGGTAGCTTATCGCCTGACTCTTTTGCCTGTTGCCTTTCGGCGCGTAGGCTACTCGAGCGGTGGTTAGCCTCAATGTCAGAGGCGTCGTCCTGGGGGTTAGTGGCCGCGTCCCCCTCCTCACTTGGAGAGGCGATTGAGGCCGTGTCGTCGTTGTCAGTGCCTTCGATGTTGAGAAGGGCATATCAATTGGTTGATTCTGTAACTGGGGTGCTAGTCGTGTGAAAGACGTTAAAAGCAGAGCGGGGAGAAGAACATTTCCCCCCGGGTATATTCGAATGCGTGGGAGAACAGGATGTAACTAAAAAAGTGGAATAAGTCCGTCCAGCGGAAGACAAGCGCGCACCAGTATGTAAGTCCTTGGCTGTCGTAGGGGAATCGGACCCTAGACAGCCGCTGCTTTTACCTCTTCGACTTCTTCGACCTTGGATTCCATCACTGGTTCTAGTGCACGATGCACTGACCGGATATCTCGGAAATCTTTCTTCTTGGGGCAATCTTTGCTTAGATGCCCCTTCTCTCCACATCGGAAGCACAAACCCTTTGTTCGTGCGTTGCTAATGTCCATTGGCTCCCCTTGACCCCCAAAGGTGGTTCCAACCACTGTCCTCCATCGTCCCTGTGCATCGCGGCCTCCTCTGTCGCCTCCACTGCTCGTCGGCTTGGCCGGCGACGAACTTGTCGCGCCACCTGCATGGGGTTTGCTGGTGGTGGTAGTGGCATGGGTCTTCTGGGTAGGGCGCATGTCGCGGGATCCTCCCCCGGTGATCTGGTCGAACGCCCATTTCTTCTGGCGTTCTTCGTACATGGCGATGATGCAGGTCTTCCATTGGGGATAGGTTCGAGGCACGTTCTGGGCCGAGAAGGCGATGTATTTGGTGAACGACTCGGGTACTCCAAGTCGGATGGCCTTGACCATCACCCCCTTCTCGTCTTCGTCTTGTCGGTGGTTGGCCATCTTGGCGAGCTTCTCCAGTTCCTGGAAGTAAGCGGTGGCGGCGCTGTTGCCCATTCGAAGTTCGAACATCTTCTTTTCGTGGACCTCCTCAACGGCAGAGTCCCGGAATTGGGCGGAGAGTAGTTCGACGAACTCCTCGAAGTTCGGGAGTCGGAATCGGGCGGGGTCGTCTCCCCACGTCGCGGGACTCCAGAAGTCGGCTCGGAGATGAACCCACCAGTCTTTGGCGGTTCCTTCCAGGTACGAGGCGGGACTGAGGTTGTCCCATGAAAGCAGGGGAG
>JAUEPT010000216.1:0-52333 GCA_030435635.1 Armillaria borealis | reverse complement strand
TTTAAGTTTACAAGGAGCCGATATGATCGAGGGTTTGTCTCAATTTACCTCTTAAGTCAAGGCGCACCAGTCAGGTAAGGGCCAGCTGAAGTATCCAATGAGACCTTGTTGTCGGTCAATTCATGAGACAACCTGGAAAAATAAATGAACCTCACAAATTTTCGCGTAGCGTCCACGAACTTTAAATTTTCATGGGTTCCGACAAGGTCGAATGCGTGTCTCAATCGGAATCGGCAGACCCGAGCGGGAATACTGGGGAAGTAAATAGACGATAATCATCGGTAAAGCGCGCACCAATCAGGGAAGGGCTAATTGAAAATAGATTTACCTATATACTGGATGAGCCACTGTCAATTCTGTTTGGAAACCCAACAT
Organism: Armillaria borealis; assembly: GCA_030435635.1. Taxonomy (NCBI): domain Eukaryota; kingdom Fungi; phylum Basidiomycota; class Agaricomycetes; order Agaricales; family Physalacriaceae; genus Armillaria; species Armillaria borealis. Next base: position 51,958 of record JAUEPT010000216.1, on the reverse strand, counting down.
GGCAGACAAGTCAATCCTTACGAAGAGAGTCATCAAGGAGACAGCAGAGATCATCGAAGCGAAGAACAGGTAAGCACGTAGTCGCACCTATACCGGCCGTAGGTTTACTGACCATAGCGACCTGGCCAGTGGACACGCAACATCAAAAAGGCGATACTGTACAGCAATTCTGCTTTGCAGGTGGTACTCGTGCCGGTCTCTCTTGAGCGCCGTCAGACCCGGAACGTGCAAGTCACGGACTTTGACACGAAGCGGTGGGTACGGGACGTATGCGCTGGTATCTACAAGCGCGCATCTGGTCATGACACCATTCATCTGGATGGAAACGTCACGTACGAAGTATTCTTCTGCCCTTTACAAGAAGTCGGACCTCGAGCCAAATACGAGAACGGGAATAATCCTAACATCACATGCCTCGGCGAGATCGGAGGTACGTGGTACGGAAACGTACTCGTCATGAAAACGGTAGAAGGCAAGGTGGTGTCCATGACACAAAGAGACGCCCGTTCGGTGAATATCAATCTAGCGAAGTGAGCCAATATTCATGATAATGACCCGATACTCACCCTTAATAGGTTCACCACGAACTACATCCAAAAATGGAAGGAAAACAAAGTGAGTAAAGTCGCTCGTGTTCTGAGCATTTTAACATTTTTGAAGAGCGGAGCAGATTACAATTTGGTGAAAGAGGACAAACTGGATTTCTTTTTGGAACTGTATCGTTAGTCGGGGAGACCAGTGCATCGTGCGATTGTACGAGCACGGAAGTCGAGAAGGTGTACGATAACGAGCGACGGGATACGTTGTATATTAACGTAGGAATTCTATCAAACGATATGATCAGGTACTTTGAAGCAATCCAGCCTGGTAAAAACCGGAACACTTACTGGTGCACGTCAGCATTTACAAGTGCACAACAGCGAGTTACGGATTTACGGTAAGACATGCCAGCACTAAGAAGCAAGTAGTGGTTGGACACGTGGTACAAGTACGTCAGGCAATGAAATATATTTATATTATATATGACATAAGCACTTTATTATTATCAGATCGTCCGCATTGACTGAGTGCCCAACCCTGTGAAAGCGCCGATACTGTGCCGGGCTGACTGCTATCTTCCTAAAAGAACAAAGCAAATTGTAATATTACACAAGTTATAACTACAATAAATTATGCGTGTATGCACAGGCTTACTGAGCGGACTCAGCGCCTAGCAGTTAAAAACGCATCGTACGCATTAGCTCTTTCCAGTGTTGTACTATCAATAGATCCCATTTCTCGTATAACTTTGGGCAACTCCTGCGCAGGTACGAGTACCTTTATCGATTTCAGGCATGCGCTGAACGAATCTCGTGATGTCGCTTCGATGTAACAATGGTTGATCTAGGACAAATCAATGGACAAGTAAAACGTATCCGGGTCTGACATACGTACTTGGAACGTTACTAGACAAAGAGATCCACCTACTAATTTCTCGGCTGAAATACCCATAGGGATCAGCCTGCCATTCTGGTTCCGTATATTGATAGGATCCAGGGAATGTTCGCAACAAATTCATATAGTCGCGTCTAGATGGTTCAGGAACCTTGTATGCCAACGAGGCCACATCTACTAGTCCGGAAATCTTAATCAAGTCAGCACGCAAATCAAGTCTCACATGTAATAAAGCTAGAAACTCACTCTCTTTTTGAATACCTTCGCTGTACCTCTTAAAGCAGATATCTTGCCTTTGTCCATTACCATCAGGTCGTTTGGAGAGTTCTTCACGGCGAGACTCTGCGCATGCTCCAGTATGACCATGGCATTATCCCAATCATTCATGAAGATCGTTCCAGTAGGTGGCGTGAGGTGCAGCAGCCATTTGAGAGCAGACATTTCGCGCGGATAAGTATCGTTGACATTTCCAAGCCCTGACAGTTTGTTATACCAGTCCTTCGTGGACGGGATCGTGACCAAGGACAGTGTTGCCGCTTGTGGCGTGTAATCTTTGTCGTCTACTTCATTCATGCACAGAGCATCGAACGCGCCTATCCGCTTCCAGAACAAAGTCTCTTTCAGGTGGGAACGTCCCAAGAAACAATGCTCATGACGAAGCATATTAAGATGGTACAACAATCCATATCGATCTTGGGTCATATCGTCCTAAAAACTCAATCAATATTTCGGCGTGAAACGCACTGGCGCAACGTACTAGCAACGAACGGTCGACAAAGGCCTGTTGGAGGAGCGAACACAGTGACTAAGAGAGGTCAGATCTGATGGGATATCCACTCGAGGCTCAGTATAATATGGCACACGGCCACCAAAAATAGACTGGCATAGCAAATATTTACATTTAGGGTTTCAGCGAGTCATCTGAAATACAAATACAATTCGATTTAGTACCCAAATCTTGTTAGACGAATCTCCCTACTCGATGAGATCCGATACGCCTAGAACTACGAACAGTGATACGGAGCGGACACTTTGCTAGATCTTTACGTACAAATTCAACGAGTTCATGCATCTGCGCTCTGTCTTCGGACTCTCGATAAAAATAAAACTCAACAGTCAAGCTGCGCATAGATGGAAACATAGTCGTATCGGTGATCGTTCCTCTAAGTGTCACCCAATCCAAAGGCCAAAATAAAGGATACGACGCGTACATAACCAGCTTAAGGTCATTCAACCTGGATGCTTTGGGCATGCTGCGAAGACACCTGATCATGACGACCAGTCTCGCAACATCTTCACCGAGTGTAAGCGTTGTCAAGGCGGTGCATTCACGTAGATCGAGAGGCGCTCGGCGGAGCTCGGTTCTACCTGGAAAACGTCAGATTAATTCGACCCACCACATGCTACAAGAGTTACGGGACAAACCACAGATGAAAAGCACGTCCAAATCGACCAACGTCGAGCTGCATCCGCTTATGATATGCTGGACCTGTCCAGATACGATATAATCGGCCCGAATCATAAGGTCCTTGAGGGCGTTCAATCGGGGAAACAGACAGCGTCTGAAGGCATCGGATTCCAAAAATGCGGAATGGCCGTAGTCCATGAAGTAATAAAACGAAGCAATTGAATGTTCCTCCACTGAACGGTCGACCATCCAATGCCCGCAATATTTGGACGATAGCAGGTGCCTATCTGCGAACCCAATACAGAGAGACTTCATCCGAACAGCACCTTGAAGCATATGCTTCAAGGAGGATTCAGTCAAAGTACAATTTTGAATGACAACCTTTCCGAATATCGGCCATAACACGTTGAGTAAAGGCTCCAAGGATGGACGAAAGGAGGTGTGGGTGATGTAGAGATCGTCCAACGAGGATCCTGTGTCGAGAGACTGTACAAGGACGCGTAAGGAACTCTCCCACAAAGCAGTGACGTTACGAATGGTAACGGATCGGACGTAAGAGCGGAACAGTGGAAACTCTTCGAATATGTCAAGCCATAGCTCTGGAGTTCGTTTGCGGGTCACGGTTATGTGTGTGAATAAGGATTTTTGGGAAGGAGCGATCAGCACACGACTGGAAATGCTGGTGGTCTTGACCGCTATTATGTCCTCGGCAGCTTCCCACACGATTTTGTCCATAATTTCCTGGGGAAAGTGAGGATAGACTATCTCCTTTCCTTCCTAGCACGATACATAGGGATGTCGTCAGCTGTACATCGGGTGCATGGTATTAGGAACTTACCTCGGAGTCCTCCGATACAGTTTTAACCGTTGGAAGCGGCTCGTTTTCGGAAGAACGCAACGAATGAACTTCCTCGTGATCTACGCAAGACGAGTTAACGGAGACCAATTGCCGTGATGTCAAGAAACCATCACCACTAGACCGTCGATGCGAAAACATGCTCGCAATGCATTGATGAGGACATGCCAAGTCACAGGACTGAAATACCAGTCAATATCGTTCATCAGAACAGACAGATACGCACCTCTGAAAATAGCATGCCGTGTAACATATCCGATGCAAAGAAATTTTGTCAAGGAGCATCCGCTGCGGAACTTTATAGATGCAGAGTCAGCTAAAAACCTAATAGAGTCATCGATATTTCCAATTAAAACTAGGGTACAAGGGGATAACGGTATATCCGTTACTGCACCACAACTTTGGATACAATTTTTTGGGATGTACCGACGAGACCATACACGTTCAAACACGCGTACCCAGATAGAAGCTTTGCCGAGGCGGTTACACCATTGACCACTGCTATACTTTCGTTCACAATGGAATCAGCATCGAACCAGGTATAAAAATCCAAAACTACTGAATGATCATCAGCCAAACAACCGGGATTAGAAAGAGCTTCGTATAATCCCTTCCAAGTCTCCGAATTGTATAAGGTGCGTAAAGTCGATAATGAAACCTGAAGGCTTTCAAGCTCCCGGGAGATACGTCCGGAGCACGCCAACGGTGTCTTCCAATGTCATACGCATTCGAGATCGGTCAACGAGATACAAAGTTTGAGATTGATCGGACGATTTTTAAGTCGGCTAGCTCCTATTACTGACTTCAGCAGAGGATACGGAACAGGTCTATAGATAATACTCACGGCATATAGTGTTCAATTTTAGTTCGGTCATCGTTGTGAGCAGCGGCAGCGAGCAGCTGCTTGCAGTTCATCGGTACAATCCGTTCGGATACACACTCGAAGCACTTGTAAGTCGGTCAATCGACCCAAAATAGAATGCCGGAATACGGGCGAGTGGAGAATGGAAAGTGGATCGGTCAGGCCATCCGCCCGTGACGTCAAGTATCGGTGGAGCAAATTTTCGTCCTCGCATCGATAATGAAATTCTCTGAGAGGAAGAGAACCCCGTTTAGCAGCATCTTCCCTGATCTGCCGCAACACCGGCTCCCCATCATCATGAGGAAAACTAGTCTCAAAAGCCACGCGGTTGTAACGTGAGTTCCGATTTTCCAGACTGTCGCTTTGGAAGATGCCAGGACAAAACTCGATATAAAGGACGCGCTGAATGTGCAGTCATCGATGTGGATGCTCGAAAGTGAGGCGCCAGAAGCGTGATGAAGCGAGGATCACGAAGAGTAAACGGTGTACTCCAGATTTTAAGAGTAGACAGATTATGGGACGTGGCGACCATCATTTCAACCAATGACGCTATGTACGCATAATCGAGAGTGGTGACCGAATCCAGAGTAAGGATGGTCGCATACGATAGAGTGTGAGGGAATTCGTCATATATATCCTGTATGCACTCTGCGGTACGTCCCGGACGCACTGTGACCTGTGACCATATGCGGTTTCTAGCTGGATAAAGACCCAGCTCCTTGTTAGACAGCGAGATGCGTTTGGCGTCCACTATAGAGAACAGGCAAGAGACATGATGAACTGTAAGACCTCCTTGGGAAATGGCGAGTGAAAGACTGTTCTAAAAAAACTTTAACAAACGGATAACATCAGACTCAAAGTGCTCACCTTGATGGCTCGTCATGGTCAGCTATTAAATCAGGCGCAACCGTCAGTCCTTTATATAAATAAATACAAGTAAGCGATCAGTGTACGATCGCGAAGTATGACAGGGGGTGAGAGTCAGCACAGGAGACGTTCGAAACGGGGAGTAATCGAATATTTCGTGCATTTCGGCATCGTCCGAATCGGGATATCCGATTGTTGATCAGCCCTTGATTTATTAATATCACCCATAATACACGCCTTACTCAGCTGCTATGCCTGTTTTATTGCTAATTTCATTAGCATTACATATATGCCAAGTCGGAAATTGGTACATCAACGCTATACGGATACGTAATATACAATAGTGACAATACAACATTACTAAGAAGAACTCCTAGCCATACTAGCCAACATCAACACCTATATGACGTTGTACGTCAGTCTCGAACTTAACGCTTTCTTCGCCGAATAAACGTTTCAGATCTGCGATGGTCCTGGTCACATCCGGGTCGCAAACTCTGCGAATGGTAGCCACGTTGATGTCGATAGTCAACAGTGACAATACAGGAAATTTTCGGTATTTTGAAGGACGTCCCGTAATTCTTTCCACTGCTCCGCACGGAATATATTGCGCAGCAGCTGGATCAAGATGGTGATCCGGCACAGAGCCCCAGATGGCTGATGCAGCGACTGGATACTCTTTGAGAGCGCATATACAAATCGAGCATCGTCCCCAAGATAAACATACTCGAGGGATACACAGTCCGATAAATCGAACGTGGCTCTAGGCTGCGTCACCGGCCCTGTAAGAAACGTTAGCGGACACGAGGAAATGCAAAGGATAATACTTACAATGAAACAGCATAAGGTCTAGAGACTCGAGTGTACCACCACTGCTACGAATGATTCCTTGGATGAATCGGAAATACATCAGAATCTCCACGGAAATATAGATTCGTCAACACGTGAAACACGAGAAGCAAGTGAGACTGGATTGCAGGGCTTTGCATCAGATAAGAGGGACCCCTCCCATCCGGTAAGAAAGAGATGTCAATTGATAGGATTGCGGGGCGACAGAGGAGGTTTGTTGTACAGGCGGAGATGGAACGACGATAGGACGACAGACCCGAACGGACGTCGATCGCGAAGGACAATCTGCGAATAGCAGGACTAGAAAACACAGCAAGACAGTCCGAATCGCCGTACACACATCGTCTACCCTGATGTCGCTGAAGAGAGGGGCGATCATCGCCAGGTACGAATTCATGACAGGGCTGAGGAAAATACGGCGAAGGGATAAGACGAGCAGATTTCCTCCGGTACGCAGCAATGGCATGAGACGTAACACGTCCATCATTTCTGTGACTCCAAGGCTATCCAACTCCACGGACCGAACATGTAAGGGTAGGTTACTGCCCATCGCAAGAATATCGGACCAGAGATCTACGCCACGATTTGTGGTGATAGACATATGGTAGAACAGTGATGCCTGGGAACCTCGAACGAAGCTGACGCTGGAAAGACGACCCTCTTGGCGTTGAGTTAGCATCAGGTCCTATAAGTCGAGCTGGGCATTCGTCGTCGCAACACGCGTAGGTCGCTATATGCTCCGTAGTCTCCAGAGGAAGACTGTACAATGTACTAGCGACACCGAAAACTAAGCTTATATTTTGAGTGACAAAAAAAAACCGACTCACACTTTGGGCAACCCAGTCCTTTCAGAAATTTCGGGACACGACTTGCCTCGTACAGTCGGGGGAGGAATCGGCACAGAGGGACACTATATAACATATTCAATCATTTGTGAACACCACAAGGTAACAAAATGTTAACGTACGACAACGAGACTCATAACTCAGCAGTTAAGACTTGAGAGCAAGAGGACAGAAAGGAACTACCGCCGATTCCTCGCGCCTTCCCAATTTAAGGGCCATAGGAAAGGGGTGACGCGATCGGACGGGGTCGGTGGACAATACATATTCACCGGCATAGGATCAAGGCAAGATGAACTCTGAGGTTACGTATTAGTAAGCGGGACCCGAACGATCGGTCCAGCCGCACCTCATATGCATAGCCACGATCAAGCTTTGGATCGGCGATTCAAATTAGTACGGCTCTTCTTCCGCTCGGCTGCCAGACGCAAGGCGTTGCTTTGCGGTCGTTCGCGAACGTCAGGCAAAGGCAAAATCTTTACCCTCTTTCTTTGACCACCCATTTCTTGCATACCTCTTTTCATAGAAACTGTACTCAGCGAATCAATAGCTTTTACTATATGTTGAAGTTCCTTGCTTCCTCCAGATACAGCATCGGCGCCATTCGAAACATATAGATTATCGACCTTCACTTGGCCCACCGTCAATTTTAAGGTACGTGTTGCATAATGTTTTTCGTCACTGGTACCATACTTCAGCAACGTCAGTAAACGAAGTACAGACAAACGTTTGCTTTCTTTGCGATAATCTTCGGACTGGCGTCGCTGAATCTTGTCCTTCTTAAAATCCTGAAGTACTATCAGACCTTGTAGTGACTTGACCCTAGAAACCATCACATACGGGGACTCAGTTCCTCTACAACAATCCAGGTCCACGATGACGTTTGTCAGCGTTTGACCTTGTGCCTTATGAGCAGTCATAGCAAATGCGGGCATGACTGGAACCTGGGTACGCTTGATCTGAAGTTTCCTAAACGAATGAGGATGCCTGAACTCCATGTCTACAGTATCTTGCAGCACGACCGCCTCGAGATCCTGTAGCGACGAGAGTGGCTCACTAGTCATTAAAGGTATATGAACAACGCAAGATAAAGCTACACGATCGCCGTCCTCATTTAAACGATACCGAACTTTACGGAGTATGCCTGTTGAACCGTTCACAATTCCTCCCTCCACATCGAAGTTCTGAGTGATCATCACAGGCATTCCAACTACGAGGGGTAAAGCACCTAATCTATGATTAGTGAGCCCCGACGACAAATTGTTAAGGTGAGTCTTGAGAGCTCCGTCTCGAACAGTTTTACCTCTATGACAATCCAATGAATAGTAGTAATGTAACGATTTACCAGTCCTCGCCGCATACGCGTGAGCTGCACGGTCATTGTAAGCATCCTTTACAGCATTCTCAGATACTATGAGCGGAGCACTTCTCCATTCCGGTGAGTTCCAATCAGGACGCGCTTCTTTAGCTAATCGAGTCTTTAACAAACCCTCGTCCGCATCTGTACACTCGCCGAGACGCAGACGACTCAGTAACTCAACGAAGCGCGCATTCTCAGTCCCACCCTGTCGCATGACTTCGGTTAAAACTACAACGATATCCACAGACAGCCACAGCAGTTTCCCTTGAACGTGCTGGAGTGCAGCTTCCAGTGGAAGACGACGTCCGGATACGACTGAAGAGCTTGCCGTCCCCCACCGGAGGTAACTGTGCAAAATCTCCCGCGAAAATTATATTCATTCCTCCAAAAGCATTAGTGCTATCCTTCGCGACACATAAAGCTGCAGATACCTTAGTCAGAAGTTTAGATCCGACCATGGAAACCTCGTCAACAAACAGATAATCCACACCTTGCCACATGGAAACCAGATCCTGACTAGATTTAGATTGGTTACCGCGTTTACCCCTTTGATTCAACAATAATGCCGCGTGCAGGGTCATTCCCGATATATTTCGAGCAGCGACTCCAGTGTAAGACGCTAATCTAAAGCGTCGAGGTTCGTTCCTTCTGTTGAAATAATCTCGCAAGGCATTAATAACCCTAGATTTTCCGGTCCCCCCTGAACCCCCGAGAAACATGCGCAAGGGATCGGGTTTAACTTCCAGCGAATGTTCTGCTATGATTTTAAACGCACGAGCCTGTTCCGAGTTTAAAGTCCATTCACGAATAACTTCGTCTATACACACGATGTGCTTTGCATCGGATGCTGGAATGTCTTGCCTGACTGAAGTCCGTAGACTCATCGGATTACGGAATGCGTCCCTAAATGCAGAGCCATCTGTCACTGCCGGTCCTTTAGCCTTGTCATCGACGCTATTATTTTTAACAGGTGGCTTCATATCGGACATAGAATTTTGTTTGCTGATGCTGCGTCGAACCTCGTACTCTTTTTCCCACAATAACTCCATTGGAGACTGCAAATCCGTCACCAGATGTTCTTGGGACGAGTCCGATTCAAGCTGCACGGTATGCTCAGTTTGTTCAGTCTTGAATATGCCTAAAGATTCCGCTGCAGCTACGCATCTGTGCACATTCTCACGCGATCGAACGACATTTTCAGATACGCATCTATCCAAACTCTGCAGATGCTGGAGAATCGCGTCGTCGGTATCACCATCTCCCCCAAAATCATCGTCTGTACGAGACCGATCTCCATACCCATACTGCGACGCGGCAGACATTCGGGTACGTCGAGCAGCATAATGATCGTCTCTGCTGTCCTTACACTCGTGTAGAATCTGCATGTTATCGATAACACTCAATACTGATCTACTCGCATTAGCGGCGAACTGCCCTAAAAGCAGTCTCCCAAGATTGTTCCCGATCTCTAAGATCGAGTGCATTCACCCACGGTTTGAACAACATCAGCATCAACCTACAATAACGAGGGTACACGTCTACTCGATCCCTTCGAGGAATACTCGGACCCAATGGCACTGGGTACTAACCGTCTAGAAGGGCTGCACACGATCTGACAATGCGTACTGAAATCGACATGATCAGCATCGAACAGAAATCTGGGCCAGTCGTCTGCGGCGATCTTCCAGCATGGTATCAACCGTTGTCCAGTCACCCTCTTCTAACGAATTTAGAGAGACCATGCCGCGGACTCTTTGAGTAGGTCTAGCCTGAGTATCAGTCTCGTTCTCTTCATCGCTTTCTTCTCCATCAGAGCCATCACATTCTGACACGTCGATGCATTCCTTTCTTTGCTTGGTTACCCTAGCGGTATATTCCCATAGAGAAAGATCCCTAAGTGCCTCACCTCTGGTTAAGTAATCCTCAACCCGTGACGCACGCGCAATAAGCTCACCGGCATCATTCACAGAAACTATTACCTCATCGTCGTCCACTGCGGTGTCAGATCCATCGGTCGAGCACAAGGGGACACAATCGTCATTAGGCGTTTCTAGTTCTTCATCTTCGCTATCGGATTCCATTTCCTCATCAGATGAACTGTCATCTTCCTCGGGTACACGCATTATAGAATCGTCCGACGAGTTCGCGCAAGTCGCACGGTTTTGATCCCTACGACAATTCTTATCCGAAGGCTCCTCATCGTTAACAGTCTCCACAGTATTCTGAACATCTTTACCAGGTGTACACTCTGGCGACGGATCCATGCTATCTAAACATTTCTCGAAGCTGATCCAATAAAGACTCCTAAAGCTGTGGCTGGTAAAATGATCCTCGTAGTCCATTAGATACGAAGCTACCTGTTGAGCAGACAACTCCTGGTGAGTAAGCATTGTATAGGCACATCTTTGTAATAATCTCTTCGCGCGAACCGATATATCGTCTTCTTGGGGATCATATTCCCCCAATTTCTGAACAGACAATTCCAGAGCAGCATAAGCGACATGAGTCTTCAATTGCGATTTGGTGATATAGTCAGTTATATAATGAAGGACCGCCTTGGCAGACGCGCCAGAACCTATGAATTTTATATCCATATTACACCTGACTGCGCGTAGGATAGTCTCATTGAAATTATTCACCAGTCCATCCAGACAGCGTAAACAGAGCTCCGAAGTATCGTAGTTGAAACTGGATTCTTTGCATACATTTGACTCGTCGAGATCAAATCGACATACTTTAGGTTCAGGATATCGCCAGTATTTGTAACAAGTTTTTGAATGCTTATGAACTTGACAATCAATGACCAGGTTACGTATATCACGGCACCTCCGATCAGGGTCAACGAAATCGCTATGTATACCGACATCCGATCCACGCACACTCGCTGCGTGAAACCCATCCGACATCACGGTATCCTGCGACTGAGATTCTGCCAACTCAGGAATAGAATTGCTCAGAGAATCGTCCAGATAACGTAACAACCTATCCCGAAACTGGATATCACCTCCATCATTAATCCGCTGCTTGATCTCGTTGGGATTCAATGCACCTTCTAACCATACCATCATATGACAATGCAACGTACCTCTACCTTGAGCTTCAACACATCCATAATGGGCTTTGACGACTCCTAATACACCTTTTGATACATCAAGATCTTCACCTGTATAACCCAACAGGCACTTGATAAACGCTTTCATATATACGTTGAAAAATCTCGCTGCAACTGCTGGATTTTTGGCGACAAGAATACTCTGATCTCTGAAAGCAGGGAGGTCGCCTGGTAAGAGACTATTCAATTCAATGTCCGCTCCGCTTAGAAACTTAACTATAGGATTATACACGTCCGCAGGATTGATCGTAATATAGAAGCTAGGAAGGCCTTTGTCAATCGTCAATCCCCTGATCTCGTTTCTCATTCCAGAACGGGAACTACTAGAACCAGCGACATGAGACGTCACAGCTCTAACTTCCCGCATCAATGTCAACGCCTGACGTTCTTCATCGGATTCTGCTGTAACAAGATCTCCTTTACCCATTCGCTCAGCTACAACATGTATGGCCTCTGGACTGACTTGCGCAAAACGGCTAGCTACAGTTCGAAAGTCGGATCTCTTTACTTTCAAACTAGTATGCAACAACATTGTACGCCTTTGAAGCATATTAAAAGCTGAAAACAAGAAGGAATGATGCTGCTGAAATCTCGTATCGTTCAGATTAAACAGATGCTTGACGTGAGCTTTCAATGATAACGGACGAGCGCGACTCTTATCTTCCAGCCCTCCAATTCCATAGGAAAACAAGGTAGGATACATCATCGGAAACAAAGACGGATTATAAAATTCATTAACCGGGGTCGGATCGTGCGGTAGTTCCAAGTAACCACCTCCTTTTTGTTTTATGTGACGCACTGCCGCCGCTCTCAAATCCTTAGACGAAGCATCCGGATTGATATCAGTTATAACTACATTCTCAAAAGGAACCTCATCAGTTATGGGGGTCTCTATTCTCGTCGACGACGTAGGTGCTTCGTAACGAGACGTGAGAGAATCCCCTGGTACTAGATGGCACTATATGCTGGATCGCAATAGGTAAAGCCGGATTTCGTTCTAATTCCATCAAAACATCCTCATTGAACATGATATCTTTATATAATGCATTGTTAGCTTTCAACCAAACCAAGGCCCGACGTACCCTACCAGCGTTTACAGCCAGAGGCCTAGCGTGTTCTCGCAGCCATTCATCAGAGGGTTTATTAGCTCCTACAAATAACACGCAGATCGGAGAAGCGATATCCTCTATAGAAGGTGGCAACGATTCTGCAACATTCGATGGATGCTGAGGATACACAATGACATGTCCTTTAACTCCTCTTTGTACAGACGCATCCTCAAATTCAGTAACATCTTCCTTCAATTGGATAACATAACATTTCGCCCTACATAAAGCAATCATACTTTCCTCTATTATCGTGAGGTCTTTAAGTTCAGAAGGAACTGTCCCCCATGAATAACCCATTACACAGGCCTAACCGAGGTACCTTGCCTTTAGACAATGATACAAAACACTCTTTACACATATTTATGGTGCAATCATGATCAGAGTCTTCCACACCCCGCGGATCGAGCTGTAGACCCTTTAACGGACCGTCCTGGAAAGGTAGAGGTATACTAGTTTGGGGCCAACACAGACCTAGAACACCAGCGTCGAGGACACGAATATGATCCAGATTGTATTTATTGTATGGTACCACACGAATATGTTTCGTATAATAACGAGCGGCACAAGACGCACAAGTAGCTGATTTCAGTTTTTCACTACCTGTTTCTTCCATAAAGTCTGATATCAAAGACTCTTTCAATTTTTCGGTAGGCACAGAGGGCCATTCCGACCGAACAACATCTAGCTCCCTGACATAACCTGCAGCACGTTCAGCTCGTTCAGCATCTCCCCTTTCCCTCCTTGTCCTAACATATTCTGCTTGTCGCTTTCCCTTTCGAAGAGTTCGAATATGATCTGTTATCACTTTTCTACATTCACGCAGAGTCTGAGTATCACCTTCTAGATCATGACAAGCTATCAGCCGCAGACAGTTCTTACGACTCATGCGCTTGATCACATTCTCTATGGACGACAAGTATCCGTCCATCCATTTATCACGAACGCCACTATTATGCTGACGATCATCCATACTGCTATTTATCATGCCAGAAGAAGTGCTTACAGTACACAATCCTTCGTCGAAATGTTCTTGCAATAGCAACTTCACATTCTGCATAGAAGAATCCCTGGAAAAGGTTATACCATGGGATACGGCTAAAGGCAAAATATAGGTGGAAGGTAAATCCTTCAAGAAATCCCATCGATGCCGACCATGTTCAATACGAGAACAGAACACATCCAAATAAGCTAACATAGCCGGACGCGTTGACGGTCCTGTGTACCCCAACGCAGCTACAATAAGTTTCAGTTTCGCGGATGTTAAATGGCATACCTTTCCAGAATAACTTGACACCAACCTAACCAGATCCAAAGAAAGCGTCTTTCCAGATGAATAATTGGATGCCATTGCTTTACACCCATCTGCTGTAACATCTCCTCCCAAACAATTGCGGCATCGCCCGATAAAACATTCGCCGGTCAACGTGTGAGATAAAAATGCACCACGATACACGTCTATGTCTTCAACGAAAGAACAACAGTCGATTCCATGAGATACCAACAAGCGCCTCAACGATTCCAGGTCGAGGGAAAACAACGAGACACGAGATCCTCCATTGAGCCGACCAAATAACATCTCACGAAAATGAGCAACTGCATTCAAACGAGACCCTCCGGCTGTGCCGACCATGGCACTGTCGGTGGAGCTGCCCTCGCCAGAGGCACTTTCCTGCAAAGTGGCGATTCTCACACCATCCGACGCCTCTTTCTGAAGACACGACTCGGACGTGAGAGCTTTCCTATTGCCCTGAGCATAGGGAAGCGCATTCGTCCCCGAAGCCAATCCTAATTTGGACATCGGATTCGAAGTATTAGGCACGACACCAACCGTCACATCGACTGCATCTTCCGACGTCATAGTGCCTATGAACCCCAACGAGGTCTCAATCAGTACAACACTTCAGGAGGTAATACAAATATCACACCCACCGTTTGTAGCCGACGCGGGGAAGACAATATCATACGCGACTTCAACATCCTCTCCGATCCCAATGGAACCGCAACCTTCATAGTCCGCTTCAACAGACACCACTACAGTCGCAATCCCACGCGGACCATCAACCATGATAGGCAGAAATCCATTAGAAGGTAAAAAGATCCCATTGTTCGTCAGCCATTGGGAAGGCAGTCGCGTTCGCGCAAGTCCTTGCGTCGTAGATAGAGAGACCGGTACATCGGATATCTGAACGATATGCATGGAAGCTTGAAAATCCGGAACGACGAACGAGAGTTTATATCGCCCAGTACATATATTCATTGAAAAGGAAAATAATATTCGTTAAGGAAATCGACACAGCCCACAGGGATCTGATGAAGTGGATCTCTGCCCCGGAATACACAATGACCTAAAAACAGATGATTACTGATCGCTTCCCTCAACATCATCTTGGACGCGCGACGGTGACACTGTACTCCATGTGCAGCCAAGATATCACGGTACTCGTCCAATGTCAAGCGATCAAACCTAGTAGAAAAAATACGAGGTAGATACAACGGCTCCGAATCAAAAGGCATATACCTTAAAGCGCTACTCCGGGCTGCAGCCCCGATCATGGTCTGCCTCCGAACATTCCTATTCACGTGTGCAGCGAACAGTTCAGCGTAGATACCGACAAATTCGGAGCCTACGCGATCGATGACACCGGAATGCACGACAGAAGAGACGAGGAAAATATGGGGGAAAACCCCCGCATCCCTCGACGCTCGAACAAAGCCGCTGCAACCTGAAAACGTCTGGGAGGCACATCGTCCAGTTAAGAGGTGCGACATTATTTGATGCCGGAATCGTGGGTAATCAATACAAGATGTTCCGAGCACCACCCCATGGCGAAACATCAAGGCGACTACAGACGCATGATCGAGGGAAGGGATAAAAAGGGACGAAGTCGGACATGCCACCGCCTGATACAGTTCCAGAAGTGCTGCGACCTTCAACAAGCCCGTACTCCTTCCTTTGATCCCCAACCAAATCAGCGCAACGACAGTATACAAACCGTGCACTTACCTAAACATACACTTGGATCCGTAGCCACAGCACAGAACCAATCAAATCCCAAAATGATATCTGTGTGGATTCCCTCCCTCATTTCTAGCTGCAGCGATGTTTGCACTGTGCCAATATCAGTGGCAGCAATAACCAAAACGGCACCACGTCCAGTTGTATGGACATTAGAAGTCTGGTAAGATCCAGGAGAATGTAGAGAGAGAGACGACGAATACGATTCTCCTGCAACAGTAACACTAGAAGAGGAAGACGGCATTAACACTAGAGTGAGGCATGAACCCAACTAATGGAACATAACATTCGACCTGGGACGAAGCGAACACGGTAGGTAAGCCGATACTCTGCCGATTGATTCGCCCCTGAACAAAAAGGGGTTCGGATTTGCCTGAAGGCCTACATCCTCACCCCGTAAAAAAAAATACACCCGGAAAAAAAAAAAAAAAAAAAGGCGAAGAAAAGACAGGTTCTACAGAACAGAAGCCACCTTAAAGGGCACGTCTCAGAGGCTAGGATAGGAGGCACAGAGGTTGGCGGTAATCGTGCATCCTCACGCCAAAAGTCGAAACATTAGTGGTTTATAAGACTCACTACCAAAGGTAGCGGGAATTTGGCAACATGATCTTGTCAGTGCCAAAAACATAGAAACCTATATTCCCGCTGTTGTACTCACTGTCTAGGCGCACAACAACGGGTTATAAGGTATAAAATAATGACAAAGGAGATACCATATCAACCCCGACTGTGCACCCACAACGTTGGTTGGATGCAATGTGTCAGGAATGGATGAGCTTTTATTTGGAAAAAGTTCACAGTCAGTCAAAATTTTACAATACTGTCACAGGATCAAACCTCCAGCCTTGCAGCACAAATCAAGAGAACAGGCAATATAACCAGTATACTATTACACCATTATATGAACATAAATTACACTCTATATAGACGCACTAAATCAGATAATTATCAACTAAAAAAAAACCCGCCATTGTCCAGGGTGCAGCAGGGTGTTGGGGTTGCAGGCAGCAACGAGTATAGTGTGGTCTGCAAGGTAGGGACCACATCCGACGGAATATGATGTTGCGGGGAGGCAGGCAGGGGGATTTGGCTAGTGGGATGCAAAACAAGTGGTGGGTGGGGTCGATGACGATTACATGGTGATTTCGGGGTCAGACAGGGAACAGGTCATCACAGCAAGGCTCTCAGTGGCCAATAACGGGGGCTGTGAGGTTGTCGCACATGAGGCGACCCTGTTGCAGGAGTTACGGGCCAGAAAGGGCAGGTGTCAGGATGATGAGTGGGCGCACAGTGAGCACGGCCTCAGAAAAGAAAAGTGACCATATCCTCATAATCCCCCACTCAAAGAATGGGAGATCCATGAGCTTGGGGTTCGTAGGAGGTCTGGGTCGCATGGGGCAGCCCGATGTTGGATGGGGTCAGGGTCAGTGGTGATGGTGGTCATGGGGGTCAGATTGCCTGATTTTCAGATGTAATTGATGCACCATCAAGTTGTCCACTGATGACCCAAAGCATGTGCCTGTCATCATCGTCATCGTCAGCCGTTGGTGTCCCAATGTTGGCCCTGCCCTCCTGCTTGTACCCTCCAGCCCTTCTCCAGCCCTCCAGTGACTCCTCCTGCACCTGTGCACCTTGCCCCATGTCCTACCATGGCACCGTGTCAGAGCATGACAAGTTCTGGTCGTACCTGTCATCGTCGTTCGTTTGCAAGAATTGGGGCCTTGTACTTGCAGATGGCAGTCAATACTGAATCCCTAGGTGTATTTGAAGTTGTTAAGGCATATGAAACTTGTGCTTGATGCCGATTGTCCTCAATGTCGATGCAAGGTAGGCTGAGAGGGTCAGAATGAGGACCGGAGGCTTATTTGACAGATTGGCAGGCATTCTGGGTGGCTGGCATCATCGTCGTTGATAGCGGTGACCGTCTTGTCTGGTGTATGGGCCTACGCATGATCCTGCCTCGTTGGAGGGCTTACATGCAGGGGTTGGGAGTTGAATGGTCGCTATCCGGGCTCTTGAGGCTCTGGATGCATATAAAAAGTATCTAAAAAGTTGTAAGCATCAAAGAAAATAAATACATACCTTGTTATGCCAGTGAGAGGACCATTGAGCAACAGAATGGGGGCATTGTCGTATTCGAGGTGGTGGTAAAAGAGCAAGAAAGAAGCAGCACAGCCACTCAATCACTGCTCGGTTGGTCAGACCGAGTGAGCAGATTGAATGCTCATAAATCACTTGTGGCTTGAAAGACTCACTCCGACGTCCGATGAACCCTCGGGATAGTCAATGGTGAGTAGATATCTTATATTTATGTACAATTTGGTGCAATGGAATGTCATAGGAAGTAGGTAATGGGTATTTAATAGTGATTTCTCACATTTTATGGCCTTTTCAATAGTATACCCCCACCATGCACCTCTACGCCTCCTCTAACTACTGAATCATTGTCATATATTCAAACATCAGATACTTTGCTATGCCAAAGACCCATCCGATCCATCCCGATCCACTAATATATGTGAGCATGGAATGTACGAGTTTTCAAAGGTGTATAGTCTCTCTTAGACAGATAACGATGGTATATGTAGTCTGTTGCCTAACTCGGCCAAGTACCATGCAACTAACCTTATTATATAATCTTAACTTGACACGTCGATTCTGACCGCGTTGCAGAGTATATCCGACTCCTCTCAATACATAAAAGCCTTACCAAGATGAAATACAACATGATTGTTCATCTACAAGCAGTCAAATTCTTCTGAAGATATGGTTCACACCAAATCTGATTGTCAATGACTGAATTAGCACTGGGGGTGAAAAGAAGGTCAAGGGAACATCTTATCGGGAAAAAAAAACCTCAGATAAAGCAAAAATGCTTCATTAAGATTTTTGGTTGGCCAAATGGCAGCTGGAAGTGGCAATGGGATGGTGGCGTCAAGGAATAATGACAAGACCAGCTGCCAGATTATGTAAAATTACATAATAGACCCACTTGCATGGTTCTTGGAGTGTGACAACTACTAGACTAGAAGGTGTGTACTGTGCATTCATTAGTAGTTACTGATACACTTCATGGACTGACTTTAATATGACTTTTATTCAATATAGTTATTTTTGCAGATACACTCAACTCTCAACTACAATAATCAAATCACATTTTAATCTACTATACTCTAACAATTCTAGATACTTTTCTCCACTTCAACAAATGTAGTCAACCTAAACTAACACATTTTGTTTTGTGAATTTGGAAACGGTCCGAGGCTCTGCATCTCCGGCAAGGTCCAAAAATCATCAAAATTGTTTTTCACTCCCAAAATTACAGAGTCCGAACAAGACACACACTCATCAAACTATGTGTATTTATAGTAAATTGATATGATACTTCGAGAGAGTCTATAACTTGAAGAAATAAACAAAAATTCAGTAGTGAGTTTTCAAAAATTTCCTAACTACCAGATTGAGAATGCTATTATCCCATGGTAAGCACATCCTGGCACACCCTGATGCATCCATCCAAACTAATGGCGTGCATGTGGGGGAGGAACTATAGAAGCAATCAAAGATTTTTTTTGAGTGCATATAAAAAATTTTAGGCCCAAACAATGAACAGGAGGGTGGGAAATGTGGAGCAAACATAGTACCAGAGTCTTTTGGGCCATGGCAGTGCCTTGAGTACATTATATAAGCTGACCCATGTGTCGGCAAATGCAAGATTAAACCAAGATTGATTGATTGCCCAGAAAATGAGCTGAAAAGTGATTTGAGGCACAAAAAAATGGGAAAAATGAGCTGGATAAGCAGGATTTTTGAAAAAATTTCTGGCCCTGGGCCTAAAAGTGGCTCCATGGATAATATCCATGAACTAGAGCATAGCACTTGTGGATATATCCATGTACTGTAGGTGCATATCTACGTCTACGCCTGCCCATGTCCACACACAGGTATATCGTAGATTGATAAATAACCAATCTGCTCTCAAAATTGAGAATATGGGTAGGCCTCTGAACACTTTTTTAAAAACCAGTCGGCTTGGTAAAAAATGCCTTTTATTTGGCAGAACACTGATGTAGCAGAAAAGGGAATCCTGACTGCTTGTTTCAAACCTTCAGCCAAGTTGTTCAGCCATCTAGACTTGATATCCTTGCCGCACATTTGATCAAAGGCCTTCCCTCCCCACCCAGTCGAAGAAAATGACAGATCTTTTACAGCAAAGGAATCACTCCTTCCCATATAAGTTTCCACACCTTGCTTCATAAGATGTTGATGACGACGAGTCCGAGTTCTTAACTTGCTGCGAGCACACTGCTTGTCTTTTCCAGTGCGATCGGAAAGCTCGGTCACCCCTACTGCCCATTTATGTGGTTTATCCATTAACATCAACCCACTTTGGATGTTTGTAAATAGAGAGGAACACAAAGTGAACTATAAACCGACCTAGTATATGTATAGAGAAGGGCATTAGAATGCATATCCTCTAAACTGGTTCCAGGAGTCTCGATGTGGCTGCATGACTCACTCAGACCATCATCCATATTACTGCTCAACAACAGTGAATTAGAGACATCTTCATTGAATGGATCATTAATATCAGACAGTGGGGTCAGTGGTCCATAAAAGGCTTCCCATAAAGTGGTATCATCATTTTCTGTGACTGTGGAGCTCGAGGCTTCATTGGCCATGATAGGATAGGTCCCTGATACATAGTCGTATGAGAAATACCAACCTGAACTATGACAATACACGCACCATCGGCTGCCATCGTATCTTTGTGCATCCCCACATTATCACTGTCAGAATGACTGTCTGAGAGGTCCTCATACTCAGTCTCATCATTGACAAAAACTGGGTCAATGTTATGGGATTCTGGATCCATAGTTATTGCTCATAAATGAACCAGGGTTTCAATGTTCATGGGGGTTTGCAGATTTTCACTGATAATGCGATCCATAAAATTGTTGGAATTGGAAAACCTACAGATAATGTAGAGTTCTATTCAAATATTCCAGTATATCCTATCATCAAACACACATACATCTCACTTACAAAAGTCTTAATCATGTCCGCATCTGGAAGAGGAGAATGAATGCCAGTTTCCATTGTTTGAATTAGACAAAATCTGAGCAAGAGTGAACAGCCAAAGCATATAAGTGCTAGACAAAATCAGGGGAGAGGAGGGGAGGGGAGGAAGGGAGGGGATCGATGAGTGACAGGAAGCAGTCGATGCACTGTGACAATGTGCCCATGGCATGCCTTTCTAATCATGATAATGAAAGTGAATGCTGACATTATTATCTTGACACATCAAAGAATTCCACTGTATGACAATGATGGGAAAAAAAGGTGGTATATAAACCTCCTGTTCACTGATTCATGGACAGTCCATCATGGTCATGTCTACTTCTCACTTTGCTGGATATCACCTGCATACTCGTCTTTCTGGCAGAAAGGCGAAAAGTGTCAAGAGATATCTTGCAACAATTGACACAGGTTTTCGTCATAATATCCCCTTCGTCCTGGACAAGGCAGATCATGATGTTAGTCGACAGTTGTCTGAGACTGAAAGTATGTTCCATGACTCGACAAGGATACCTACCCACTCATATTACACAAATTAAGTTCCAAAAGACTTGGAATGTCCTTTGTGTTTCCATGTTCTATGGGTTCCTATGAGGTATGTTCGGACTTTGATGTTCTGCAGACATGATTACATATCACTGTCTACAGTTATCAATGTGGGCACAATGCATGTGCCCAATGTATAGTTTTGAACCTCCAAGTTCACCTCACAGAGAAAGATGGCATTCCGGCATGTGCAACATGTAAAAAGGAGATCATGGTCCCTCCTAGTATTAATTTGTTTGTGAAGAATAAAGTAGAAGAATGGGCTACAAAAAATGGTGTCAAACCAGAAATGATTCTGGAAGTAAAATTAGATAGCTTAAAAGTGCTCGAAATAGTTATGATGTTCTTTATTCAAATAAAGTAATGCTATCAGTCCAGATACCCAATCTCATTTATGATGCATGATCATGTGATCAAGTTTGTTTACACGTTGCGTCTGTATCTACTCTTCAATCCACCATGACACTTCATACACACGATCCTTCTCTCTGTGTAATATGCAGAGTGCTTATTGTAGGTGTCTGTGTTACACACAGATTTGATTACTCTGGATGTTCTCCAGTAATAGGTTTACTCTTGATGTGCCTGTATTCAACAAAATTGCCTTCGATGACTGCTGAACAGATCTATCCTTTTTGTTTCAAGCTATGATTGTCTGAGGACTTTGAGGTTCTCCATATCTGAATGAGCTCTGTTAAAGAGCTCGGTGCTGTTCTTGTCAGCTGTCAGAAAGGATACCTTGCAGTTTATCAGATGTCTAATGCTCATGGATGGGGATATTTATTTCTTCACTTCGACCTGTGCCAACAATTGCAGATGTCTGATACCATCCAGGTTCTCCATACCCGATCAGGCTCCATTAAAGAGCTTAGTGATGTTCTTGTCAGCTGTTAGTGGACGGATGCCTCACAACTTATTGGATATATGATACTCATCATTCTAAGTTCTTTTGTTATGTATTTATATCCTTTGACTTTCACAGTGACAGGTACAGAGTAGCACTAACATGTCTTGTGTCCTTTCTTTATTACATTTGACTATCAGTCACTTCAAGGTAGATAGAGGCTTCATTTTTAAATTAGCTCTGGTCGTTAAAGATGTATGGACAGTGTGTATGTATTATTCAGGCAAAATTTGGTTTTAAGTTATATATCTTGTCTTACAAGCTGACTTTTAAGTGCAACCCATGCAACTGCAGAAAGAATTTCATCTAGATCAGTTTTATGTAACTGGAAAAGTGGTTTGACTGACCATAGACAATGTATAATGGAACTTATCAGAACATGGTCCCTGAAACCCGACCTTGTACCAGGAGAGTCTGGTATCACAGCTACAGGTATCCCATAACATGGTTCCAAGTATAAACCAGGTTGTGCTTCTGCTCTCAACTTTAACCGAGAGTATGTCTGATCATAAATATCATCAAACAAGATAATGGTGCATGCACCCATGCAGCTAATTTTGTGCACAACAGACATGACACTAGCCATGGATTCGTTGTACTCTTTCACTGCTTGAATCATAGCATATGCCAGACCGATTGTGAGGTTGTGCCTCTCTTTGTCTGGGACAAACACACATAGCGCAATGGCTGCTCGATGTAAGGCTTGGGAAGAAGGTATGAACCAAGATGTATTCCCTAGCGAATTCTTTTGAATGCAAGGAGGACTTTCAATAATCTCTGACAGACGTGAACTAGCAAAGGTAGGATAGAAGAGAATACAAGGGAACAATGATTGAGGGAAATGACTAGTGATAATGATTTCAAACTAAGAGGTAGATAAAACTCCTTGAGATAGAGCCCTAGATAATGCTAGGCAGCTGCTACACTTGGAGAGTGAAAAAGGATTGATTGGTTCCCACTGATGTTGGGGGGATAAAGTCTCCTGATTGATTTCTCTGCTACTCTACAGCTACTTATATACTACTGGAGAACAATAAGTTTCCATACTTAGGACACAATGGGCAGGAATAATAAGAATATAGAACAATGAGTCCAGATGAAAGAACAATAGGATTACAGGACAATAGAACAATAATCAAAATTTGATGATCAAGAGATTCTGATGGGGCAGATCAGCTACATGATTCCAGGTATCATTGTGATTCAATGCTAAGAAATCTTGAATAGAGATCTGGAGAGAATGTCTTCCTCTTTATACATATTATCTTTGAGAGATGCAAGTGGAACATAGTAGTCGAATTGGTGCACAGCCTATACTGGATGTGCACACCGATCCACTTTAAATGGTATTATTTGTTCTGGACGCAACCAAAGGCAAAGAAACCTATTGCTATAGGCTTCTTCATGCCTATCCCAACCTCAGTGAAGATGACAATCCATGGGCTGTTTGATGAGAACAAGTCAGACTAACCAGTAGACTAAGTGGAGAGAAGGCTTCCCAGCAAAGTCGACAACAACATGTTCATTAATGACAAGGGCTTTTCCATGTGAGGGATGACATTCATTATGTTGACTATTATTGGGTTCATTTCCAATAATCGAGCTATGATGATATGCATGGTCCCATTGACATCTTCTACTCCTAGGTCGAACATTAAAACACGAGTTACATATGAAAGGTCAAACAGAAAACTGACCAGAACAATCTGACTGGAACCTGAGACAGTAAACATATTGGGATATGCTTCAGTGATGCGTATTGGACAGCATATTCTGAGCATTGATGAGGTTCACCATGGAGGACAAGAACAGCACAGAAACATGTATGATCCTTAAATATGCAATCCCACTCTGGAACCCCAGAATGTAAATGACAGCTTAATAATATACCATCACACCTATTAGTGAAAAGACATCTGAGAAAGTCAAATGTACTGAGATTGTAATGTGGTTGACCGCTCAAAGAGTACACAACATCATTCCAGCATAATAATTCAACAAGTTTATCAACATCCTCTTGCATTGGGACTTCTGACCATGCATTATATGATAAGTGATAAGACCTCATGTGGGATTACCACATGAATATGCAACATTCCTCTGTATTGATATTCTAAAGGAAATTGTCAGTTTGATGTGCCATTGTACAAGATATAAACACCCGACCCATTACTAGTACAGTCCAGCGCTTGATGTATTGTTGCACAAACCTTAAGTAGGTTTCCTGACCTTTACACTGTTCAGAGTCAGGGTGGCGATGCAACACCATCACTCATGGATAGTTCCAGGCATCAATGGTTTGTAAAAGTAGCTTTGTGAGGACATCTGGTTTTTTTATTTATAAAGCATCATTTATCAGAGAAGGAACAGACTCACACATTTCATCAATCAAATGATACAAATGATATATATAGACACAAGCATTGACATAAGTATAAAAGAACACTATCCTAACATATATTTTCCCTTATCAACTTCACTTTCCATCAACTTCACACTCACTTTCCATGGCTGCTTTTCAATCTGACCATCATCGATTGCACCTGTTTAATTACTGCAAATACATCGCTGGTCACTATTTCTCTGAAGCATTTGGCTGGAAGAATTTCTCAGGCAATGGCCACATACTTACCCTCATCGAAGCTTTAGAAGGACGGGAGGTCGCTCCAGAAGCTTCTTTGATCATTGTAGGAGAAATTCTGCCTTCACAATTTTAGGTTGATAGGGTTGGTGGATGGAAAAGCAAATTCAGACTGTTGAAGAATGCTAAATTCTCGCTCACTCTGGGAGGACCACGAGATGCTGGGTTTGCTAAGGATTGGGAAATCACCATCAGTCAGATTAACAGCACCATTGCATGCATAGGAGGAGCAGGAGGAGAACGAACCAGGAGCTGCATACAGAAGGAGAACGACTGTATCCAGTTACAATTTTCCACTCCCATATTTGAACCTTTAGTAAGTGATTATGATTCAATTGTATGGTTCAACGACACATAATCACGCCTTACCTTTTTAGAGCCCAGATGCAATGGTCATGGACAAAGTTATTCAGACTTGGCAGGTGGACTCAGAGCATCAATCAAACCTTGACACTTTGAAGTGAACACACAAAATCTGCCCTCTTTGAGTGTTTGATATTGACAACAGACCAGTGGATGTGTCTCACATGCCATCCTTAATGAAAGGTAAGCTTATCATAACAGTGCTATTGAGAGCAATGAAAAACATTGAGTGTCTGACACAGGAGTGATAGCCAAAGTTCACTTTTCCATATGGCACTGGACAATTCATCATACCAATCAATCTGTGCAACACTCTTTCTCTTGTGCTTTAAACCAAATCTGCTTGTTGAAGAGACTGCCTCTCGCACTTCAAAATCCTTATAAAATGATGCATGCTCTGTACCATCCTTCTCCTGTGCAGGGGAATAATGTACCCATGTCATCAAGTCAAACAGTCAACGGTGGACAAAATGTTCCTTATGCTGTTTCGGTACCATCTCCTTTGTGCCAAACAATGAACGGCATACAGGATGTTCCTTATTCCAGGGATTTGTCTCCTGCTACACAGAGCATCATCAGTTCCTTTCCTTGTTCCCCTCCAAGAGAAAGAGAACCAGTTGACCTTACAAATATATCCCCACTCTCAGGCAGTGTATGGTCCATCTTTCCACATTTTGCAAGTGCCAGTGCTCAACCACAAATCTTTCCCTTTCAACTGTCACCAGTACCATTACAACCTGCCTTAGACATGAAAGTCCAGTCAGACTCGAGAACAGTGCACCCCCCTCTCACTGATCACTCAGGAGTGGTGAACACTGCCACAGAATCACCTATACTTCTGACACCACCACATGCTCCCAATTGGCCACCTACTGGTCTACTGATGCCATCTGATGATTATAGTCAATGGGACCAGCCATTTTTAATGGCCTTATTACAAGAAACACAACCCCCTCCCTTGAACATACTGACTCCTCATCATGCCTTACAATTTCATGCCCAAGATGCAGTTCCAAGATTGAGTCAAGAACACCATTTGATACATGCCATTGAGAATATGGAGCAAGAAAATATACCTATATATCCAGCCTCTACACCAAGTGTCACATCATCAGTCTCAGTGCAATCTCCTCGTCAACAAGACGTGATTTCTTTGCCGATTCATCCCCTAGACAGCAAATACAATTCTACTTCCTTTGATAACACACCACTCCAGAATCATGTCAGACAGTTGCCCCATGTTTCTGGCAACATAAACCATGAAAGTGTGCATTATTTAACACCTTTGTTGACAACATCGAGGGCAACTCCAACACAGTATCCGTATGGCATTCAGGACCTGGATGCATCTGTGTTTTCCCATAATATTTCCTGCCCCCAAGGCAACTCTACTCTTTTAGGTCAGAGTGACACTCTAAACTCAAACAACACTAGATTTTCTAGTAGCACCAGTCAAGAAAGTGTACCAGGGTATACAGTGTCTTCGTTGAGGGCATCTCAAGCAGCCCTGGTGCAGTCTGTTTACATCGGTCCCAGGTCATCAATACCAACACACCCAATGAATACCTCTGCTTCACAGGCAAATGCGATATTACTCTCAAACTGGAATTTTGAATTTCAATACTGTCAGACAACTATCCACATGCGTTAACAGGGAAGGGCAAACCATGCCACCAAGCACTACATTGATACAGCCAGTACATCACATGGGTTCTATATCATCATCCCACTCAGACAACGTGTTGTCTACATTCCATCCTCTCCAGACAGTGACAAATCATCAGGCAGGACTTAATGCCAGCATGACTGGGGAAGGGGACCAAATCTTGCAGGGTAACTCCATGATACGCAACCCTCACAAAGAAGCGGTGACTCCAGACTGTCCCATATCCAAGATAGTAAATCATACAGGGATGCTGACCAATGTTACAGCACAAGTCACTGCACAGGAGATCAATAGTCAAGGTACAACAACAATAGCAAACAACACCTTTGCAGATATATCACAGAGCAAGTCTCCGGTAAATCCCAATGCTGCTGCTATATGTCAATCTCCATCGACAGTTAACTCAGGACCCACAACAACGCAAACTCTCAGTGTTGGTCCAGAGAACGAACAACAGAGGTTGATGATATGCTTGCCCTCAATTGCATGGAGGTTTGAGATGTCTGAGGCAGAACAAGGTAGAGGGGATATGACAGGGAAGAGAAAGGCGCAAGAAGGTGGAAATGCCAAAGCATCAAAAAGACAAAAATAACTTGTTTGGAACCAGTAGTCAGCAGCGCTGATTCTAACAAATGCTGCCTGTAATTACAATATTTGACAATAGCACAGCCCTTCTTCGCACAAGACTAGAAACAGTATAAATACAGCTTGCATTCTCCTCTAACTAGCCATGAATTCCCAACTTGCCAAACTTTACAAGACAAAACACAAAACACACAAAAACTTGCTTGCCTTGTATAAATCAACAGAGGTATTTTTATCCAGAGGGGATTATCATCTCGGGCCCCACTTGGATGACTGCAATTTCTTTTGTAATTTGTTTAGTTATTTGGAGCCCAATAGCTCTCTTGCTTTACACCTCATGGTGAGTATGATAGGGATTTATTTGTCACATGTATTGTCTGACAGCGCCACACAACAGCGTCCTGATATTAAATCAACTTCATGGTATTGATTGGTTCATCCATGTGGCTTTACAGTGAATACAGTTTTATTTGACAATCAAATCCGCTTGTTGGAAATGATTGTCAAGCGAGACAGAGACGAAGTTATAGGTTAACTTAACATTTGTCTCTGCCTCATACTCACCACATCAGCCTCCTATTTCATGGGTTAATCCAGATGTACCAAACACAATTTTTTAAAATATTCCTGATGGTGTCGAAGTACAATGATAAGTCTACATTGTGATGGTGCATGCTGACTTAAATACAAGGTGTATGCACCCTGGGGTCAGCATCCTGAAGGAAAGGTCAATGCTCAATTGACCAACAATCAAGCTGGGCTCCTCAGCCATGCTGCTAACCATCCAGTTTTACTTACAGTCGCATTTTGTAAGGAACATGGGTTTATCGGTAATATTCATGTAAGCGATGTCCTCTGACAGTGTTATCAAAACTAATCAGTGTCTCAGGTGTTCATTATTAGAGTTTGCAAGATTGAAGTCATTCCAAGAGATGGATACTATTGAATTTTATTTTCAATGTTATACAACAGATAGGTGTTTTTACATACACATAATGGATGGTCTTGTGTATGTAGTCTACAAACAACTCAGCTTAACTTGTTTGCGAAATTATGAGTACTAGTATAGAGCAATCATGCCTTCAGAATATGATATTGACATGTACGCCTGCAATGGAATCCAACTGAAGCCATGTAAAGATGATCAGCATGCAACATGATATCCATAGATGAAGAGATGGAGTCAACGGTGCCTACCTAGAAGGTGATATTAGTAAAGAGTGAAGACCACCAAATGAGAATGCAAATGGCTTCTGATTAAAATGACTCGATGATGCCATTCCAGTTATGTGGGCAGGATCTTGTAAAGACAAAGCTAGTGTATTGTGCATAGAGCATCATCATGATATCCGCAGTCCAACATTGAACACTGCAGGAACATGTAAAAACATCTGACAACAAATTTCGTATTATAAACCCAAAAACTACACAAATCAGGAATTGAATCCACAACCTCATGCTAGTTAAACCTGAATTGTATGCATAACCAACTGTGCCAAGTACACATATTGTTGACTGTCCTTTAACTGTTGACTACAGTCATCACCCAGTCCATTGTACACCACTATTCCTTTCAGGAAACAGTAGCCCAAATTTGGCGCACATACCACATCCCCTGTGGTAGGAGGTTTGGTGACATCATGAATGGTCCATTGAGCAAGATTGCCTACAGGATTAAAGGGGATTTGCTGATAATGGTCTTTGATTTAGAATATCAAAGTGAGGTAAGCAATCTCACTGACGATGACGTTGATGGAGCTTTGTATTTTGTGAATGAGTAAGTACTATTGTCCATATACAGTGTGCTGACACTGTGGGTAGATTAGCACAGTCCGGTTATTTCTGTTGACAGGAGGAGATGCAAAGGCTTGGGGAAAGTGACAGAAATAGTTTATTGTAACTCCAGGATCACATGAACTGATTACACATTTAAAACAAAGGTTCAGAGGACTCTATGACTTCCAATCCACCTTTGTGTAATTCTTCCCACATGGCTGTATAAAGATTTGGCCCTTCATACAGAGTTATGTCTGACTCTAACACAAGGTGTTTCATGGTTGCACAAGTAGCAGATCTTGCATGTGTATGTAAGGTGTCAATCAGCAGGAAGATGTCATCATTGGAAACTTGGAAGGAAGGCATGATCCAAAGTAACGTAATGTCCATGAGAGCAGACAAAAAACGAGTATCGGATTGCATTTTTTCAAGCAATATGGGAGTGGTATGATAGTATGACAAACACAGAGTAGTGATGTTGGGCAATGACTATAACATCATGATGAGATCACATTTGAAGTCTGAGAACTCGGAATCCGCAAATGAATTAATGTAACAGGCAAAGTCGGTGATATGTGGATTGTGTTTATCAAATAGAGGGAGTCTCAGCTGTAAAATTACACCTTCATATGCCAGTTGAAGAGACTTCATGTTGGGAAGGTTCAATTTGGTCCATGTGTTAGGAATATCATGTGTATTGTTGTAATCTCTTAAAGTGATTTGAGAAAGCAAAGGAAGGTGGACCATATTGTCGTTATTGCACAACGCCCCTTGATCTAGTACCGCTACCATCTCAAAACTTCCCACGGTCGTGTCTGCCTCCGTGGGCGAGCAAGTTGGCAATACAGGTCGTAGGAGAGCATAGATACCTTCCACTCCTTACTATCTGTACCATATCTTCCCCATAATCAACCAGTAACACCCAACATCCAGCCCAAAGCCTACCAAAACGGAGAAAAGACGACAATGAGCAACAAAAAACCCAGCAAACGCTCAACAAGGAACGGTGTGTCAGCAATACCTCCCCACAATGTTACTGGAGGACAGTTGCATCAAGCTGAGAGCGCGATGGACACCCCAGGAAAGCGAGGGGAGGAGCCAGCGGTGAAAACAGCAGCTCCTCCACCTCCTGGTGGCAGGGAGGTTTCTGTCGACATGCCTCCTCCCAACGAGCTAACGCGTTTTCAGCTATCTAAGTCTCCTCCCAGTCACCCAATCCCTTGCAATGACGCACATACATCGAGCCAGTCACGCCAGAACAATGAGCCTCTCCTGCTGAATGTAGCTCAAGCCCCGGAATGGAATCCCTGTGCCTCGGGCATGCGAGGGGGAGGCGAGTGTGTCCTCAACGGTCCACCCCTCCCACTCTCTAAGGAGAGGGGAAGTCATACAGTTCATGATCCGAGCCAGACCACAACTAACCCAATTGTCAGCGCTCCAGCTGGAGATACTGAGCTGACACCAGCGGAGATAGCAAGTGACATCCATGTCCAAGAGCTAGGGAGATCAACCATTGACACAATCACGACCATTCGCAACCTCCTGTTAGCGTCAACGAGAGCGAAGGGAACGAAATACAGGCTTGGGGCAGTAGCAACGGAGAAAGCGATAGACCTGTGCAAAATGCAACTGGCAACACTCAGCATGAGGCCAATGGACAGGGCAAGGCCAACAGAAAGAACGAGAGTACAGCGCCCAGTGGAGACGGTAGTAGAAAGGCTCGAAGTGATGGAGAAGCGTATACTGCAGGCAATAGAGAGCAGCAAGGTTAGCCTGGAACCAACAGGTGCACGCCCTCCAGCTATTCCACTGTTAACTCGCACACCGACGAAATCACCTACGAAGCCACCCCCCCAGCCGTATGCCCCCCCACCGCCTCCACCAGTCAGCAAACTGAAGCACCACAATGTGGTAGTTTCGCTGAGCGGGATGAAGGACACCTCTCACCTCTGGGACATCACGCCATGCCAGATGTCAGCACAAGTACAGGAAGCGGGACGAGGATGTGGAGTGCCAAGCTTGGAGAACCTGGACATCATAGGCGCCCAGTTCACAGGCAAGACCAGAATGAAGGTGTACGTCCAGACAGATCAGGATGCCCAGGCTCTGCTGGAAGCGGCGGAAGCTTGGACCCCCAAACTCGGCCCAGGAGCAGCACTAGTGGTCAGGACATGGAATGTAGTGGTGGATTCCATCCCGACAACCTTCCGGCCAACGAATAAGGACAATTTAGCCTACCTGTTCCAACGAAACCCAGAAGTTACGCCTACCAACCTGCACCAAATCCGATGGCTGAAGGAAAGCTCAGCAAAAGACCCAGCCAAACGAGACTCGTTGATTGTACTTGCCATCTCTGACTATGATGTCGCCTCAGAAGTTGCTGAACAAGGCTTGTTCTTAGAGAATATGGTCTGCCACGGTCATTGGTACTGGAAAGGACCTGACCGCTGCTACAAGTGCCAGAAATTCGGACACATCTCTCATCACTGCCCCTCCCCTCACTTTATTTGCGCCAGATATGCGAAACACCATCAAACCCAGAAATGCCCCTGTCCCCATCCCTCTCCATGCGGTGAGATGAAGCTCTGCTGTATAACCTTCAAATGCGCCCTCTGTGAAGGCCCGCATTGTTCTTTTGACCGTACATGCCCAATGCGCAAAACTGCCATCGCACAAGCTAGAACTATGTATGACTTGAGGGAATACTTGTCGTACCATGGAATGTAGATGGCAAACCCAACGCCAGCAATACCAAGCCTCTTACGAATCAAAAGTCTCAATGTTGATAAATCCCCTACTACCCTCCAATCACTCCTACAAGCAATGATGCCCCACACTACAGACATTCTCTGCATACAGGAATGCCCCAAACACCTTCAACGTCTCCCCTCCTTGAACCCATCGCACTGGACACGTCTTCTGCCAGTAAAGTCTACGGAGAACCGCCTTCCATATGGATGCGCAACATACGTCAGTACATTGCTGCAGTCGATGACGTGGCACCAGCTACCCATCCAAAGCACCCACATAACAGGTATCCACATAACCACAGACCAAGCTGAGTTCATCCTATGCAACATATACAACATCCCTAACTCAAATACCACCATACACAAACTATGAGCCTACTTCACAAATCACGACCCTGACATCCCTATTCTTTTCATCGGCGACTTCAATAAACACCACATGCTCTGGGCAGGACCTCATCACCAAGAACGATGCAATGCAAGTGACACCAAAGACTTACTCCAGCTCTTAGCGAACCTAGGCCTCGAACTCTGCCTACCGGCAGGCACGCCAACATTTGTATCGGCAGTGCACAAGACAACATCAACCATCGACCTGGTCTTCGCCATGGGAGAAACGTTAGCACCATGCGTAGTCAAGTGTGATGTGGTGCTCGGTGAGTCTGCATGGCACCACATGCTATGGGTTGACCTCGATCTCCAACTCTCGTGAAACCTCCCTCCAACCTGACCGCTGTACCGTGAGATGGATTGGGAAGAATTTAAGTGGTGGATAACGCAACACTTTGGCGACAACCCTCTGGACCTCTCAGAGGAAGGCCTGGACGCCATAGAGAAGTTAGATGAGATCACTGACAGATTAGTAACAGAAACGGAGGCAATCTTATGGGAACTAGTTCCAATGTCAAGACCCTCGTCATATTCCAAACGGTGGTGGACGAAGGAGCTGTCAACGCTATGGAAACGATACCACAAGGCGCAGTGATAGTGGGTGAAGCTAGGAACGTACGAATGGTGGCAAGAAATGATTGCGCTTAAGAAGAAGTATCGCAGAGAGATAAAGCGGCAGAAGCGGGAACACTGGCGCACTTGGCTCTCCGATATGCTGGACAGAGATATCTGGAAGGCTGCCAAGTACGCAACAGACCCAGGGGAGCAAACGGGCCCCACCAAAATACCTGTGTTAACAAACTCCGGGGGGCAGGTACAAGTAAACCCCAGAGCAAAAGCTGAGCTCCTCGCCTCTACGTTCTTCCCAGAGCGTCCTAACCTCTTATGCTGCCATAGCGCACCCTGTAAAACACATCTACCCCCGCCGAGCATCACAAGGCAGATGGTAAAAGAAGTGATTAAAAATGCTAAGTCATATTCAGCACCAGGTCCATCCGGTATTCCCAATGCGGCCATCCAAGCAGCAACAGATCTCTTCACGGAAATCATCTATGGCATACTCACAGCTTCGCTTCGCCTTAAGCACTTTCCAAAACGCTTCAAAGACTTCAAAACGGTGGTCCTCTGTAAACCAGGAAAGGACGACTACACAGTACCCAAAGTGTATCGCCCGATAGCCCTGGAGGAGACTCTGGGTAAGATGATGGAATCCATCATGGCTGTCTGGATGATGGACATGCTGGAACGAGAGGGAAAGCTGCCAGACCACCACTATGGTGGCCGCAGCGGCCATTGCACCACTGACCCCCTACTTCTAGTAGCCCAAGCAGTGAAGGACGCCTGGCGAGTGAAGCAGGTCATAAGTGTCCTCTACCTAGATGTGTCGCAAGCCTTCCCAAATGTCACTCATGAGAGGCTGCTGGAGAGGATGGAAGAGATGGGGTTGGACAAGGGGACCATTGAATGGATGGCATCCTTCCTACAGGATTGCCGAACATCCCTCTGGTTTGACGACTATGCCTCTGACCACTTTCAGGTCCCAACGGGTGTACCACAAGGCTCTCCCCTCTCAGTCATCTTATACCTGATCTACAGCTCTGGGCTACTCAATGTTGGCGAAGCAATCAAAGGCTGGAAAGACAAGACCCTGGGGTTTATAAACGACATGGCCTTCATAGTGGTGTCCTCCAGCATAGCGGAGAATGTGAGGAAGCTTGAAAGGCTAGTGGAGGAAGGTCTAATCTGGGCAGCCGACTCGGCTTCAAAGTTTGACGTCGCTAAGTACCAACTTGTTCACCATGCTTGCCAATCTGATGCTGCGGAAGACAAGTTACTCCCAATCAGGGTAGCTGGAATGACGATCAAGCCAAAAGAGAGCGCCAAGTACCTTGGAGTCTACATCGACTCAAAGCTAACATTCAAGGAGCATGTCGAATATGCTGAAGGAAAGGGTGTGAAGGCTGCGACAGCGCTAACGAGACTGGCCAACACAACTTCAGGAATGCTGCACAAGTTCATTCGCTGCCTGTTCATTGGTTTGGTGGTCCCAAGGATGGAGTACGTGCTTCCAATGTGGTACAACCCAGTACCAGAAGGAGAAGGCCACCGACAGGGTGCGGTGGGCATAGCTTGGAGAATGAGCAAGCCGCAGCGGTTAGCATGCAAGGTCATGGCTGGTGGCTTAAGGTCAAGGTCAATGGAGGCCTTAGACTACCATGCCAACGTTCTCCCTACTCATCTCCGTATGAACCTTGCCGCTTACAAGTTTGCAGTCTGTTTATGCACCCTCCCACCTTCCCACCCGCTCCAGAAAGTCGTTGAATGATGCAAACGGATCCCTAGATTCCATTGGTCACCTATCCACCACCTAATGTCAGCATTCAAGGACCTCCATAATGACTGGGAAACCATCAAGGCAGGCAGCGTCGATGTAGTCAGATCGCAGGCTCTCAATTCAGCATGGCCGACACCAAGAAGTCAGCAGAGCAAGATGTCGCAAAGCTCCCCAAAGGAGACCACTACATCTACTCAGATGGATCTGGCTTCAAAGCGAAGATTGGGGCGGCTGCATGGATGCAACCATTAGAATCCACCCCAAACGGGGAAGTACAACGCCTCCTTCACCTAGGTCCTGACACTCATCATACTGTCTTCGAAGCTGAGCTAGTAGGTGCCCTCCTCGCAATCGACATCATCAAGAGCACCCCACGCCTGACCAAAGCGACAATCCTCCTTGACTCGCAAGCAGCAATCCTAGCTTTGCAATCAGGAAAGACAAAATCGGGCAGATACCTGGTCAAAGAATTCCACAACCAAGTCTGCAAGCTCCAAGCCAGTCGCAAGACGCTCCGCATCTGAATCCAATGGGTTCCCGGCCATGTCGGCATCGATGGAAATGAAAGCGCAGACTCAGCTGCAAAGGAAGCTGTGCTAGGCACCTCCACCCTTCTCTCAAACCCCTCCATCCTATCCCTCCCACTACCCTGAAGCAAAGCAGCAGCAATAGTGGCATTCTCAAACCAAACCAAACACGACTGGGCAGACTACTGGAACGCCTCCCCAAAGGGAAAATTCACCAAATGCATCGACAGTGCTCCTCCCTCAGCGAAGGTACAGCATCTCTACAGCTCACTGGGACGGACCAAAGTGAGTCTCCTCACGCAACTGCACACAGCACACATCCCTCTCAATAACTACCTACACAAATCCAAAGCTACACAGTCCTGAATGTGCGAGTACTGCAATGTACCCGAGACCGTCTCCCACTTCCTTCTAACGTGCCGCCAATACTCTAACGAACGTCAAGCCTTGCGATGCCACACGAAGATCGCAAACCTCCAGCTGTGCCACCTCATCTCAGCTAATTCTAAACACATCCATGCAACTATTAGTTTTATCAACAAGACTGGACGCCTCCCCGATTACTTCAAATCAAATGAAGACCACCCTCCCCCATAGAAGGTAGCTCAAGACAAAGCACTCTCCTGGTGGGATCTATGTGCCACTCTTGGGCATGCGAGGGGGAGGAACTGTTCGCAGACGTTCCTCCCACCTCCGCTACGGAGGAAAGTGATCAAAAGCTTTTTATCCCCAAACTGAACTAACAAAATATGAAAGTGTAGCTATTCCAAAGTCCAAATGGACACCTGCGAACCCTCACCCCCAACTCCACGCGTCCCCCCTTACCCTTCTCCCTCACCTAACCGGTCATCCACGGCATGACTGATTCTCCCCTGTAACAGCCTTTTTTACTCTCTTTGATGACATACACCCCGTAGAATAGCATTACCGTACTTAGCACATTAGAACCCACTCCTTACGTCGAGTCATGACACCCATAGTAGATTACACCTTTCACATAGTCTCAACAGTGCCACGTAGTCACTAGATTGTACACATGGACCCTGACAGGTCCCAGGTACTTTAAACAAGATTCATTCATTCATTCGTTATTGCACCATTTCTCATCGCAGAGTATATCCAAAGACTTCAATGCCCGCATCACTGGAAGAAGGCATGAGACATCGGGAAGCTAATCAAAGAGGTTAACCGAGAATTCCTGGATATTGTTATACATAGTTTCAGCGGAAAGTGATAAAGATGAAAGCAGAAGAGGGGATAGGAATAATTGGCATAGTTTGGGAGTGAAACAAAATGCCTTGAGGATGACACCAGTGTATCGGTCTTCCTCCTTGGGGTCCACATCCATGTAAACGGAATCTGCCATAGAAAGGATACGCAATTCTGTCAGAGATTCTCTGGAACATTTTTCAAACATCTTGTACACCTCGGGTCCTGCATCAACAGTTAACGATCGCCACCTGGCCACTGATGTAAGAAGATGGGAAAGAACCCTATTAGTATCTGGATGGGCATGGGGGCCATGGACGAAAACATTGAGAAGATGACTTTCACTCCTTTTGAGACATCCAATGAGGATACACTCAGCATGAGATAAATGATATCTCAAGTATATGTTGTTGTTAAAATTGAGATGTACATCAGACCACAGGGATGGTGTCACTAGAATAAGGGCTCTCCACTATTGACAAACATGAGCACATGACCAAAGAACCATGTCAGTTGAAACAGCAGATGCACCTGTAAAATCAATGACTAGAGTGAACAACTCCAGCAAAATGTCATCCGGTACACAGCAGACAGGATGTAAGATTGATTTCAGATGGACGAGAAGCTTTTCTGCCTTTGCTTTCTCCATGGACAAGAACAGATGATCCTTCACAACTAAACGATGACCAAATCTGTTGACCATGGCGATAAAGTGCTGGCATTCCTGGATTTTTGCTAGAACGGTGGATCTGATAGCATCGGAAGGAGGGAGATTATGGAGAAGCCCATCAATGATTTCTGGTGAAGGAGTTGACAGTATGGCTTTCATGAAGGACTCCTTTAAAACATCATTGAATACCATTTTGTTAAGATCTATATTTGATGGCAGTTCCTACAAATCACATCATATCAGCACATACTTATATGATACCACAAACGGTACCTACCTTTGTGAATTATTGTCAAATAGTATGAAGAGAATAAGTACAAGGTGATCAGTACATAATCTGATACCCAGGGGGAATCTCATGAATTTTCGAACTCCGCAGGGATGCCAGACTGACGCAGAATTTCATGCCCTTACCTTTCCACATCTGAGACACCACTTCTTGTCATATGCTACCACCTCCTAAACAGGCTGGCATTGGTACTTTATCCTCACTTGTATATCTATTCATCAAGGCTTGCAATCAAAGTTAGCAACACTGCGAGACACCATTATCGCTCTCCCCGCTTCACAACATCTTGAGCAGCTCAAAATCATGTATGGAGTCAACAAAGAATGGTCCGACTAACTGGAGTGACATCCTACACCTTTGCTAATGAAACAGCACTCGTTTTCCCTCTCTATGCTCTATGCTTGTCATAGCTTACTCAGCTTTCCACACTGCCTAGAGTTACATTCGAGATTGAAGATGACATGTACCTTCTACACTTCCAGTATACACCATATGTATTCGTCAAGATCATCCTTTCCGGCATTATACCTCCTTAGCTTGGGCCTATGGTATGAGTACGTTCGCATTATCATTCACTGCTAAAGTTGCTCAATGACTGCAGTATATGATGCTTCTCCAAGATAAATGTTCCA
Source organism: Armillaria borealis (assembly GCA_030435635.1). Lineage (NCBI taxonomy): Eukaryota > Fungi > Basidiomycota > Agaricomycetes > Agaricales > Physalacriaceae > Armillaria > Armillaria borealis. The sequence continues at coordinate 13,881 of JAUEPT010000216.1, read as the reverse complement.
TTATTATCATGGATAACTGTCCCAATTCATTCTGATGTCCATGCCAATGTTGAAAAAGGAGAAGAATGCGAAACCCCATCATCGGATGTTGTAGTATGTATTTTATTGTACTTGCACCTATGATTTATGTTATGTTCGTGTCCTTGAATTCCATCAGGATTAAGCCATGTACATCCAAGAGAGAAACCAAGAAGAAGAAAAAAGTGTTGTGATACCTTACTGATGATATTCAATCATGTGAAGGAAATTCTACTCAACACCTATCAACACTACAATAAATGGTGTCTATCTTCCTAATAAAAACAGGTGTGGAACTCGCTTGTTTCTAAAATATTTTATCTGCACAGTGACTGGCAAGCTATACCAGCATTGATATGGTCTAGACCACCAGACACCCAGTTATTCATATGCTAATCCAGAACATCTGATGCAGCCTCCAGACTGGTGCATGCCATGAAATAGGAAAGCACGAAAGTCTACAGTACAGTGAGTGTATCATTACAGATCGCTAAAAGGGACACGGCTAATAAATATATTAGAACATATAAGATCAAAGTTATGTCCAATACTGATACTATCTGTCCAATGTTTGCCCTCAGAGTAGGATATCAATGAGTACGAACATTTTGTTGACTTTAAAACTCAATGAGTACTTACCAGTTGTTTGTAGCATTTTCAGAAATGACGTGTTAATTTTATAACACTGTCTGAGTGTACTACAGCATGTACTACAATGACTTTTGAACTTAAAGACCATGTACACCGGTTGAAGACTGTCATCGAACATAGGTGAACCCATGACATCATATAGAAGTTGCAGTTAAGTGAGCTGTAATACATGACTGATCATTGCCTCCTTCAGTTATCATCACTCTCATCTAAACTGAAGTCCTTGTTTGCAAGCACCACCTCCAATACTATGGTCAGTCTAAGCAGGATGTCAAATAATAACATTACCATTAAATACTATGCATCTTCCAGATGTGTTTCAATGTCTACACCACTGAGCTCACAACCAGAGTGTTCAATATCAATGCACCCCAGGAACATGTGCACCTGTCAGAGTGTCTTCAAGGGCTCCTTCCTACTCTTCGCAAAACTCTTGGACATTGTTTCACGGATGAGAACAAGTTGGACTTTGTCATTTAGTAAGTTTTTTTTAATGAAGGAGGAAAGAAAATGTTAACTGACATGTAGTAATTTATGGGCCTTGGCCATGAAGAATAACATGGCCACTCTGTTCAACAACTGCAAGTATCTTTTGGGCATTGTCTACTGGGCAACAACAGGAACGGTTGTGAGCTTCAAATCACGTACAAGCATCCACCCCACCCCATATCAAGTCACCGGTACCAACGGAGTGTCAGATTCCATCTTCATCATTGAAATCATCGGCACTGACCTGCAAATGGAGTACATGATGACTTTTGTTGTTCAATTGTATGTTCTACTAGATGTCTACATTGATTTCACTAATCCTTTTGCTTCCTTAGGATGGTCTCTTAAGGTGTTCGTACTAGAAGAGACTATACTATATACTCAGTGAAAGAGTCCATATGCACATACCAATGCTACCATATCTACTATACCTACATACCATACTTTATCCACCACAAAGTTGTTTTTCTTGCTGTCCACTAGAATAAAAATTCCTCGCTTTGCTTTTATCTGCTGAATATTGCCAATGTCAGGAAAAAACATGCTGGACTGAGTGCCTGCCATTGCCACCCGAGAAACTAACAGCAGAAAGTAATCGGAAGCTAGCAAGGTCCTGTGCACCAGCACCGCGGCAGACGCTTGTTTCCTAATCAGGCCCAGACTCCATCAGAACCTGCATGCTGTATTTCATATTCATTTCTTGCCTTCTATTTCAAATTCCCACTCCAAATTACAAGTCAACAATATTGGGGCCCTGCAGGTTCCAGATGTATTCAAAATACAAAAACACCAAAAAATACATAAAATATCAGTCCAAGAAAAACAGCGACTGGAGGAAGAAATTAGGCATTGGCAACCCCTACAACATCTGGAACCTCTTCCATCTCCACATCCTCTGTACCCTTTATCAGTGCAGTTGCCTTGCTCTCTGTGGACTTCAAGCTCTCATTGCTATCCTCATCTTCATCCTCCTTCTTCTTACTATTCTCCTCTCTAGGTGCCAGGTTCAAAATGAACAAGTTGTTGAAGGCAGGAATGTCCAAGTCATCCCCATATGGTTTCCTCCCTTTCTGAACCTTGCCATCAGAAATCTTCATGCCTGAATCCAAATCCTCCACCATAAAGTTGTCGCAGTTATGTTTGTGAAGATACACCTTCTAAAACTGCCACTCAGACTGGCAGCCATGCAACTTGTAAAATTTGTTCCTCATCATCTAGAACAAATCCCTCTTCAACTTCAACTTCGCCATTTTTCCTAGACCTCTAAGACTGTACCAGAACTTGCAGTTACTGATCTTGTACAGATCATCCACATTCATCTTCTTGGGCTCTGCCAGCCTTTGTACCTTAGCTGTGCCATGTCCTTGTTCAACTGCCATTGCATCACTTGCCAGAGTGCCTTGGAGTTCATGCCCTCTAAATCCTTCAGCTTCATATACAACACTTGCCATTCCTCCTCCAAGTTGGACAGGAGCTCCACAGGTGAATTAATGTCCTCTGATTGGTCATCATGAACCAAATCATCGACATGGCTCTGGAGATCAACAACTTGACCTATTAAAATGTCTACTTTGTTTGCCAGCTTCTTGATCATATTTACCAGCTTTTGTAGTACCTTTGAGATCTTCTCAGAGCTAATGGCCATAATGGAAGACACATCCTTGTTGAATGAACATATGGCCTTCTTGGTTTTGCAGCAGGAGCACATATGCTCCCTAGTGGACTTTTCAGATGCTGGATGAGCAAAACAGTGCACCTAATCCAAACAACACTACATACAATATTCTGAAAGAATAAGTCAATAATATAGAATCTGCTAGAAAAACCACTTACTGTTCACTCCAAACTCCCCCTCTCCTTCCATGGGCCCTGAAATTTTGGCCTTCACTTTCTCGCTGGAACCAGGAACTTCCTTCACATCACTCTCCACCACACTCACAGACTTGGTAGCTCGTTTCCTCTTTTTATTCTTCTTCACAGTAGACACTGTGAGCTCCATTGTCTTCTGTTTACCATCCTGTTTTTCCTTCAACTTTTGGAGGACCTTCTCCTTCAAAGCCTCCGACTGTTCTCCCTTAGTATCTGCATCTGTTCTTCTCTCCTCCCTCAGCAACTCCACTGCTGCTGCTGTCTCCCCACCCTTCCCAGATCCTATAGCCTTTACAGCCTTCTCCTTTTTCTTCTGCTTCTTTCGCAGCTTCTTTGTGGCATCCTTTTCCTCCTCCTTTTTCTTTAAGTCATCCTGCTTCTTCTCCTCTGTGGCCTCCTCCTGCTGTTTTAACTCAGCCAAACATTGAAGCTCCTTCTCATCTGCCAGTCATGTATCCTCCTTCTTCTTCTTCTTCTGCTTGGCAGTCTGCTTCTTCAAAGCCTCCATCTTCAATAACCTCCCAACTCATCCTCAACTTCTCCTCACAAGCCTTTTTAGTCTCTACAACCTTCCACTCCTTGTGCCTCTCCATGGTCTCCACGTACTTCTTCTCTATGAAAGCCCACTTGTTCACCAAAACTTTGTACACAACAGTGATCTCTGCAGGCATCAGGGCAGCCTTGTATGGCTTGGGAGTGACAGAGCAACAATATTCAATGGAAGAAGACATTGATAATGATAAAGAAAGCAAGGAGAAACAGTGAGCAGAGATGATGATAGTAGAGGTTTAAGTTGTGAAATTTTCACTACATAAACATATTGATCAGCCATCAGGATCAGCACTCTTGAGAGCAAGAATGCTAAGGAGAGGATACTGTTATGCACATGCTGCTGGCCTCTGCTTCACACCTACTCTGACTTCAACCTTAACTCTAACAAAGCTCACTATCAGACTCTGCAGCCTGCAGCCACTTACTATTACTCTGCTCCATTTGATATTTCATTTTACTATTCCACATATTAATTCTAGAGCCTAAATTCAGTAGCAAACAGACCTCCCCAGAGTCCATCGGACTTGGACTTGGATTTACCTACTCATATATATACTGTAGAATTACTTGTAGATACTCAGTTCAAATATCAACTTAGTTCAGCCCAAACTCTTTTTGACTCTAAGTCTAACTTATTGCTCTCAAGTCTACAGCCTCTGCTCTGTTGGACTATCTCTTATTCTCTGATTCACTCCATGTTCTCTGCAGACTCTGCTCTGCTATCTAATTTAAGGGCTTTGGCTCAAGAGTAATATTGCTAATAGCTTCACCAACACCCATGCACTCCATAGGACTCCACTTGTGCAACCAATCTTGATCTAATTGGCATGTCCCTAACAATGCCATAGCTTGGTGCTTACTCAGAGCTCTGGCTCAGGGCCAGACTCTGGTTTCTGAGTGGTGCAATGTCAGTTAGCAGCACTCTGCATATGTACTGACATTGCTTGGTATCTCCTCAGGGTTGCAGTCTATCATGCAACTCATATCTCACTTCATAATATTTTTCTGAGGATTTCTAAGGTAGTTAAGACAACTAGCTTCTTGTCTAGGCCTCACACACTTTGGCCAAAGCCAGAGACATCAGCTTTACTCAAACTCTGACATTCTAAGGTCTGGACCTTCCATAGATCTTTTAATGTACTTCTGTGGGTTTGTGTGGGTCTAGATTACTGTGGCAATGGTCTATTTTTGTCTGAGAAGCATGTGAGTCATCTCACAGCCCTTCCACTCTCATGCTTGTGGGAACTTCTTTAAGAATGTCATTGTTTATATCAAGTTGTTTTTCTAGCGCTTAAAAATTTCAAGTTGCCATCTTTCCCTTTCTTTCTTTTACCACTACTTACTCTGCTATCCCTGCATTATATGTGGGAGTGCATTCTCTCTCTATTCCAGTGTTCAATGCCAGATTCTATACTCCACTTGCTCTCTTCCTTACTCTTGGTTATAGACAGCAACTCTGACCACCTCCTTATGCATGCCCACAATGTCAACCTTGACAACATCTGTAGCAATCTGCATGGGGCTTGAGTCTACACAGCCACCTACTTTGAAGCAGAGGCTTTGAATTGTGCCAAGGTCAATGAGTTGGTTTAGACCATAGTGAAGGCTCACAAGTATCTGATGTGCCATTTTTCTCTCTTCCTCAGTCATCAATTCTCATTCCTGGATGTAAGAAGTCTACATGGAGATGTTGCACATCTACAAGCTTATTGACTCATTCTATGGCCTTGCTCTTCATAGCCAAGTCTATCATATCACTCGCAGAATCCCTGTCTCTCATTGCTCAAAGACATAGAAGCTTTGACAGCTAACTGACTTTGAATACCTATGGAACATGGTATGCCCCATGTTACTAGCATCCAGTTTTCTATTGGCTAATCTGTCCCTAGTACAACTTCAAGGAGACTATGTATTCCAGATGATCTGAGCTATGCTTCCAACAACAACTTCAGTGTTGGGGAGGCCAACCTCTGTCCCTTCTGTGTCATGGTCATGCCACCACCTATCAAGCCTTCTATGACTCCATCTCCTTCCAAATCCATAGATGGCACTATGCCATTGACTTCTGTGTATGCCTTTCTGTTCTTTTCCTTCTCATACTGACTCTTAGAAAGAAAGGCCCAAAGCCCAAAATGATTTGCACACCTCAAGCTCCCAAGAAACTTTGTCAGTCATGTTTTCCTTTGCTAGAATCATACAGCTAAACCTTTGACTCCTAACCTTTGCATCTCCTTCAAAGAAGCAGATTGCTGTTGTGCTGCCACTCAAGAGTGCTAGCTCCATAAGTTCTATTTTTTCTAACTTATCTGCTGGGTACCAACAGTTTGCTCTAGTCTCTGCCCTTGATGTGCAAGCATCAATGTGCCCAGGATGTCAACAAACTGGTGAGTCTTGTCTCCTTTGCCTTGTTTCCTTTACTGAATTATTATTGGTCTAGGTACCTGCATCTACACCTACCAAAAAGGCACCTTCTGCCAAGTGAGTTTTCTCCATTTCTTATGCATTTTCTTTTGTTCAGGGTTATCTTTTCTAAGCCTGCCACTCCTAAGCATGCTGCTTCAACCAAGGCTGCCACCTCGGCCAAAGCCATGACCTCCAAAGCTGCAGTCACCAAAAATATACTCAGACCTCAATTCTCACTTCATCTGTCTGCCCCAAGTGAGTCTCTATTTACTTCCTTCACCATCTCTTTCTGACTGTGCATATCAGCTCATTTGGCCCTGCATCAACTGTGCTATAGCTGGGTACCCTGAGCAGTGTGAGTCTGAAGGTGACATTAGTGAGGAGCTCTACACCAAATGCAAGATCACTCACCATGGTTGTTGCTCTGCATGCTACTCTGCTCATCAACTGTGGAGAGTCACAACTCTTTTGAGTCCTATCAGCTGTTGTAGTAACAGTGATATGTCTCTAATTTTCTCTTCCTGTCTGTCCTCAATTTAATCTCTCCTCAGCCATTCATCTCAATGTCAACTGTGTCAAGCATATCAATAATCAGATTGCACTCCTTGTGAAGACCATCAACAGTCTTCATGAGGACAAAGTACATATCATCCAGGATATTGCTGATGGCCTTGATCTTCTTGCTGTGCATGAGGGAGGCAAAGATCTTATTGATGCTTATGCAGAGATCTTGGACTACCTTTCATACTTCAAGGTTGAGGTGGGCACATATGCAGAGTGCAATAAGCCTGCTAGTGGTGCCTCACTCTCTGAAGTGTAATTGAGGACCTTTGGTAATCACTTCTTTCTTGGATGCTTTTATTGGACTATTATTTCAGTTTTCTATTATCTCATGCCTTGATTTCTTATAAATACCGAGTTCTCTTTACTTATTGTAGCACTTAGGGACTTTAGATGTAGCCAGCAGTAATGACACATATATATTTTGAATCTTTTGTGCATATTTCTAAGCCTATAGGGCCCAAAACAAAATATATATCATCTTTTTGTCTGCACTCTATCTTGTGTGATTTATGCAAAGTTACACTTATAAGTTCAAGTAAGTGCTGGCTCTATCAAGATTTCCCTTGATAGCCCTGATTTATGGTGTCTAACTGCTGTGTGGCTCTTACTATTTCACTTCTTTGTTTTTCATGTCATTTCCTTTGCTATTTCATATAGACTCATTCTACTGTGCTCTAGTGGTTATTTCCCTTGTGTCTATGGGTTTCAATGCATGAATCATGGCATGTCTTATGAAATATGTCTTTTCTTGTATTGTTACTATCACCTAGTGACATATACCATAGGTTTGATCCTGCTTCAAATTTGATTTTCCATCTTTGGGCAGTAAATACTTATTCTGCACTCTTTTTTTCTACTACACAGAAATTGCAAAATTTATTGTACCTTTACAGATAATATGGCAATGGTAATATCTTAGGTATACCACTATATCCTCCCCACTAAAAAAATCTGACTGTTCTCAGTCATAAAATCAAAAATTTCCAACTCAAATGTGTCACATAGAATACTAGCTATTCCTGCAGAATCTTTGTAAGTCCACTTTTGACTTTATGATAATTTTCTTAAAGGTGACTAAGAGTTTAACTGCTCTCTTGCTATTGTTCAAGTATAAAAGATGTTGGACTTTTGGCAGTAGATTCACTCCAACCAACCAAACATCTACACATCTCTACTTTTGCATACCAGTTTGCACTCTATCTTTCTATAGTCTCAAGATAATCCCTACTTTCATTGTTATGAAGGCTATTATTATGTCTCTTTGTAAGGATCCAGCTACTACTGCAAATGATCACCTCAATCAGCTCCAGAAGTATACTGTATGTCCTTGCATGTTATGCTATATCCTTTACTGACTTTGCACATTATAGTCTCATCTCAAACACTACAAGGTTGAGTTAGCCAAGAACAAGGACCTCAAGGAGTCAGTCTTTCATGCTCATACCACTGCTAAGAAGAAATTCCATACCAATGCATTAAAGCAGCCTATTCATAAGGTGTTGAAGATGATCACTGGTTGGGTCCAAAGTGAGTGAAGTCAAGTCAATGACAGAGGTGCTGGTGTCCCTTCTATACCCACTGGTCTACATTGTGATTCCAGATTGGTGAGTCTTATTCTTATTTTGTTCTTTCTGTGTTTTGGCTCATGCACGTTGATGAGCCTCCAGGCTCTGTACGCTCGGAATTCGCGGATTTTATGCACTAATTACCACTCCTGTCCACCCAACAGACTTTCAGTAAACCAAAGATTGCACACAAAGTCATACTACTTTCATACCACAGCAACCACTCCTTACATGCTTTGTTATCCATCCCGTCTCGTTACACATCATAATTGCCATATTCCATCATGGCAAGGCACCTTCGATCGCCAATCACCCTAAAATGGAATTGCTGCATCACTTCCCATCGGCACATTGGCACGCCCATCAATCACTTAATGAAATGATGTGATTGCTGCAGCCACTCATCCATCCACGATATTTCAAGCACACGGCAACTACAGACCGCATTTTACTAAGGCTGTTACTTTGCCAAGACTTCAAATTGACATAGACCCAAGCGTGCACCTCAGTACAAAAGCCATACCTCACCAGTCTGCAGCTAAACAGCACCTAACAATCTGTTCATCACTCCAAGAAACTATACAGTTTCCATCCATATGCAGCAACATAGACGAGTTGCTGTTACTTTTGAAGGCAAAAGACCATATGTTGACCACGGATTTTACTAAGCCAAGGCCTTATGGCCTTACTAAGTCGCGTGTACTTACTCTATTTATAATTTCGTACTTGTAGTATAAAAACTAGCTAGAAAACATCGTTTAGCTATAGCTTACCTGGAGCATAGATCGCAGCTTACCCCTATGCATCGAGTTTCTCTCTATCATTGAGTCTATGCTACGTTTATTACCGTTCTATGGCAATACATCGTTTACCCCAGCATATTCTTGAGTGCACGTCAACGCTTAAGCTCACCAGAGTTATTCCACAGTTTTTGACTGTGAAGAGTTGTTTGACACTTGCTCTTCGCTCTTGACACTATTGGTACATGCTCATATTGTGCCAATACATGATTGCCGTGCCATACCTTGTCCACGTTTATCTTTTATCAGCCGTTATTGTTTCAACTTCACCAGCATAAGATCATTTCACATTTTCACTTTCATCATTGTAACGTCACCCACTTGGGTAGTCTCCAAGCAGACTTAGGATTGTTTTCACATCAGTATAGGACCAGTTTCAGCACAGTTTTCATATAGGACAGTCCCTTGAGTGGACTTGAAGGTTAGTTTTGACATAGGATAGGATCGCTTCAGCACCAGACCAGTTTTGACATTGATATCAGTATTTCCATATCGTTTAGGACCAGTACCCCACCATCACCAGTATATTTCTGTTCTCGCTTTCTCACTCATTGCCGATTTCCATATTTCCATGTTTATTTCGACACTCCACACTCAGTACTCTGTTTCACACTTCTCCCACCGCTCTCAGACATAGTTCCACATTTTCTCATCGATTCCCCACTCCCAGACCCAGTTTCACGTGTCTATTACTGTTCTCTTTGCTCGCTTTGCTAGGATTGCCATCTAGCAATGTTTTCTAGTCTCGTTCCACATTTCTATTACAGATTCGTGGTATTCATGTCATACCTGTTTCCGTTCCCTCTTGTTTCGAGAGATCCCTACCAGCTTACAGCCAAAGCTACTAGTACTCAACTACCAAGCAGTACTACTTCACTGACTGAAAAGTCACAGTGTATACTTGCATATAGAGGAATTGGTTTACTACATGGAAGTGCCCTGAACCCACTTGCACACATGATTGCCTTGATTGCCATGTTATCACGTTAATTACCCAATCTCATTCTGAGTTGGTGTTGCTGTTGCCATGGGAGTCTAGGCTCATCAGTGGTGGCAACAAGACACCTAGACATCGCCCCTACGGTTTGCTCAAACCCTTGCCAGTCCTGGAACGTCTGTGGGATTCCATTTCCATGGATTTCATTGAATAATTACTGGACTCCAATGGATTCACTGCTATCCTCATAGTAATCGACCATGCAAGCAAGCAAGCTATCTTTATCCCTACACATGATACCATTAATTCCGAAGAACTTGCCTGGTTATTCGTCATTCACGTTTTCTCCAAACATGGCATACCTAACCACATCACCTCTGACTGCAGCTCTGAATTTGTCTCCCAATTCATATGCGCTCTTGCTAAAGCCCTTGACATGGAACTCCACTTCACTTCCGGATATCATCCAGAGGCCAATGGACAAACTGAATGTGCAAACCAAACCTTGGAACAGTACATCCGCATCTACTGTTCTTATCAACAGGACAACTGGGATTTACTACTACCCATTGCTGAATTTGCATACAACAATGCTCCGAATGCTTCCACCGGAATCTCCCCATTCTTTGCCAACAAAGGCTACCATCCCAATATCACTGTTCACCCTGAACACAATATTGCCTCCGCTCAGGTCTGTGACTTTGTAGTCAATCTAGATAAACTACACTAATTCCTACATAATGAAATCACCTAGGCTCAGTCTTACTACAAGATCCAAGCAGACAAGCACCAGAATCCGGCTCCTCCCTTCAAAGTAGGCGACAAAGTTTTCCTTAGCTCCAAACATATCAAGACTACCCATCCTACTGCGAAATTTGCAGAGAAATTCCTTGGTCCATTCAAAATCATAGCTCAGCCAGGCTCACATTCCTTCACCCTCAAACTCCCATTGGATCTCCATGCCATCCATCCTGTCTTCCATGTATTACAACTCGAACCTGTGGAAGAAAACACCATCCCTAATTGCACTCAACCTCCGCCGCCTCTGGTGGAAGTCGATAGTGAAGAGCAGTATGAAATAGCTCAGATCCTTGACTCCAAGATTGACTGCCAGTTCTGGTGTCCACTTCTCTACAGGATTCAATGGCTTGGATATGAAGGTACTGATGAAGAATTTGCTTGGCTACCAGCCACTGAATTCTCCGCAGACAAATTCATTGAAGATTTCCATTGCCACTACCCAGACAAACCAGGACCAATAGCCAAAGTCACCATCTGAAAGTCTTCCATCTAACTTCTCTTCTTGCTCTGTACCACCATTGCGGACTCTGCCAGCTCTGACCCCTCATATTTCAAATAGAATCCACAAAAATTATTGCAAATTCATTTCCTAATCGGGACCAGACTCCAGTAGAATCTGCACACTGTATTTCATATTTACTTCTTGCCTCCTATTGCAAATTCTTATCTCTCATCTCACATTCAATTACAAGTCAATAAGATATAGGGCCCCGGATGCATTCAAAATCAAAATACAAAACACAAAAATATGTATAAAAAAAAATAAAAATATTAGTCCAAGAAGAACGGCGTCCAGAGGAAGGAACTAAGTGTCCACAACACCTGCGACTTCTCCCATCTCCACATCCTCAGTACCCCCCACTTGTGCATCCTTGTCGTCCTCCGTGGCCTCCGATTCCTCACTCTTATCACTCTTCTCATCTTCACTCATGGTTGCCCCTGTGGAATCACTATCCAAAACGAATAGGCCATCCAAGGCTGGGATACCCAAGTCCTTTCCATATGGCTTCCGTGACTTCCAAACCTTGCCATCCAAAATTTTCTCCCCTGGATCCGAATCCTCCACCAAGAAGTTGTCGCAGTTATGTTTCCAGAGGTAGGCTTTCCAGAACTGCCACTTGGACCGGCAGCCTTCCAACTTGTAGAACTCATTCCGAGTGGCTTGGAACAAGTCGCGCTTCAATTTCATCTCTGCCATTTTGTCTGGATCCCCGAGGCCATACCAGAATTCATGGTTGGCCATCTCGTACGGATCGTCCGCATTCATCTTCTCAGGCTCTGCCAGCCCCTTCGCCCTCAGCTGCACTATATCTTCATCCAAGCACCACTGCATTACTCTCCAGAGTGCCTCGGAGTTTACCCCCTCCAAATCCTTCAACTCCATGCAAGATGCCTGCCATTCTTCCATATCGGAGATAAGTTCTTCAGGAGAATCAATCTCCTCTGAGTGGAAGTCGTCCACCAAATTGTCCACATGGCCTCTGAGGCTGATGACTTGTCCTGTCAAAACATCCACCTTGTTGGACAAGGTTTCAACCGTGTTCACCAGTTTTTCAAGTAACTCCGAAATTTCTTCGGAGCCAACAGTGAGCACAGATGAAGTTCCTTTGCTGAAGGAACAGGCAGCCTTTTTGGTCTTGCAACGCGAACACATACATCTGTGGATGGATTTCTCGGAGGCCGTGGGTCCCAAAACCTCCATCTTCACCCTCTTGCTGGGACCAGGCCTACTCCCTCTGTCGCTCTCCTCCACCACACTAGCAGACTTGGGAGCCCATTTTCTCTTAGGCCCCATGGGAGCCATTGCTTTCCACTTCCCGTCTCATATCTCCTTCAACTTCTTGAGTGCCTTCTTCTTCGCACCCTCTGACATCTCTCCCTCAGTGTCCACATCTGTCCCTTTCTCCTCACTAACCAATGCAGCCTCTGTGGCTTTTGCTGCCTTCTCCACCTTTTTCTGCTCCTTTCGCAGTTTCTTCTCTTCCTTTTTCTTCTTCAGGTCGTCCTGCTTCTTCTTCTCCACAGCATCCGCAACCTCCTTCACCTTCAACCTATCCAACTCCTTTTTCTTTTCCTCGGCCTCCTGCTTCTCCTTCAGGATAGCTGCCTGTCTTTCCTCCTCCTTCTTCTTTTCCTCCACCACTTTCCATTCCTCCTCCTTTTTCTGCAGATCTTTCAACTTCTCCGCTCGAGTCTCCTTATCCACCCTCAATTTCTCCAACTGCACCTCTTTGGCCTTGGCAGCTTTTCACATGTCATGGGCTCTGACAGCCTCCTCATACTTTTCCTCTGTGGCAGGGGATTCCTCAGTGAAGACTTTATATTGCTCTGAAGTCAAACCTACCAGTGTCAGGGCGGACTCATAAGGTTCGGGGGTAGCGGACAGGTGGTATTCAGTGGAGTTCGACATTTTAAATGGTGAGGAAGATGAAAGCAAGAATCAATGAAGAGATGGTGATAGTACGAGGTCAAGTTGTGAAATTCCCACAGCAAAATTTTTTTTATGAACATATTGATCGGCCATCGGGATCAGCGCTCTTGAGGGCAAGAATGCTAAGGGGGGGATACTGTTATGCGCATGCTGCCGGCCTCCACTTCACACCCATTCCAACTTCAATTCCAACACTAGCATTCTTCACTATCAGACTCTGTGGCCTCCAGCTGCTTACCATTACTCTGCTCCATTTAATATTTTATTTATCATTTCATTTTGCTAATTCACATATTAATTCTAGAACCCAAATCCAGTAGCAAACAGACCTCCTCAGAGTCCAATGGACTCCGACTCGGATTTATCTACTTATATATATACTGTACAATTACTTGTAGATACTCAGTTCAAATATCAACTTGGTTTAGTCAAATCTCTCTCTGACTCTAAGTCCAATCTCATCACTCTCAAGTCCACAGCCTCTGCTCCATTGGACTATCTCTCGCTCTATACTCCACTTCACGTTCTCTGCAGACTCCACTCCGCTAATCAACTTCAGGGCTTCGGTTCAAGGGTGACCTTGCTAATAGCTTCACCAAAGCCCACACACTCCATCAGACTCCATGTGTGCAATTGATCTTGCTCTATTTGGCACGTCCCTCACAAAAACCCAATTGTGAGGAACTATCCACCCTCTCAAAGCTTGCCCAGTACCATAAACAATGATGCCAATCCCTCAGCCCTCAGTCCTTCTCCCACCCAAAGGTCCACCTTTGCTTAGAGGAACCCCAACAAGGATAT